>MCJB01001096.1:10116-26505 GCA_002018475.1 Nicotiana obtusifolia | reverse complement strand
ATATATATATATATATATATATATATATATATATATATATATATATATGCACAAGGATGACATAACTTATGTACGAAAATCACAAAGCACTAATATATACAAAATCACAAACAAAATACACATGAGTACATAATTTTGTTTATAATTTTTCAAAAGTATAGACAAGGCTACCACCCCCAACCAAAAGCATGCATTTTTCCCAATGCATATAAACATAGAGTAGAGTTGAAGGGGCTCCCTGAAGCACACTAAGCGCTATGGGAGTCGGTAGCCGGCTGAGTGAGGGTGAGGTCACCCTCTGATGCTGAAGTGTTTTATTTTGTGACCAAAATGCGGTCCCGCATAGTGAAAATGCGACCGCATCTTTGCAGCAAACTTCGCACAGTGGTTTTTTCTTCCTTTTTTTTTTTTTTTGCATTCCTTCCCAGTGTTGTGATCTTTTGAACCCCCTACATGCTAACGCACACTTTAAATTGCTCAAGTAAATCTATCTATCAAAAATTAAAAATTTAAAGAACAAAAA
This sequence comes from Nicotiana obtusifolia, assembly GCA_002018475.1. Classification (NCBI taxonomy): domain Eukaryota; kingdom Viridiplantae; phylum Streptophyta; class Magnoliopsida; order Solanales; family Solanaceae; genus Nicotiana; species Nicotiana obtusifolia. The sequence continues at coordinate 25,982 of MCJB01001096.1, read as the reverse complement.
AGGTGTTACCACACATGGGTTGCCTCCCATGAAGCACTTGATTTAATGTCGCGGCACAACGAATTTGGTGTTCCTTTGGAGTCACTCAATGGTCGGGCACGGACCATCTTTGAGAGCCAACTGCTCCACCAAATATTTTTCGCCATCTGTGCCCAAGTAGTGTTTTGCTTGCATAGTAGACCGAGTGAAGAACTTTGTTGTGACGTTGGCCAAGCATTGCCCCAATGGCTACACCACTGGCGTCACACATGAGCTCGAAAGGAAGAGACCAATCGGGTGTGACAATAATAGGTGCCGTGGTGAGCCTTTGCTTCAACTCCTCAAAGGCTTTGAGGCATTTCTCATCAACCACAGATTTGGCATCCTTCTCAAGGAGTTTGCACATAGGATTTGCAATCTTGGAGAAGTCCTTGATGAAGCGCCTATAGAACCCGGCATACCCTAAGAAACTTCGAACACCCTTAACGGAAGTAGGTGGAGGAAGCTCCGAAATAATCTCTATCCTTGCCTGGTCAACCTCTATGTCATGCTTTTAAATTTTATGCCCCAACACGATGCCTTCATCCACCATGAAGTGATATTTCTCCCAATTGAGCACAAGGTTGGTCTCTTCACATCTCTTAAGCACTTGTCTAAGATTGTTAAGACAATGCTTAAAAGACTCACCTACCACCGAGAAGTTGTCCATGAAGACTTCTAGAAAATCCTCTATCATGTCGGAGAAAAGGGACATCATGCTTGTTTGAAAAGTAGCCGGAGCATTGCATAAACGAAATGGCATCCGGCTAAAAGCAAATGTTCCATAGGGGCAAGTGAATGTCGTCTTCTCTTGATCCTCCAATGCTATGTTGATTTGGTTGTAGCCAAAATCTCCATCAAGGAAACAATAGAATGACCTTCCCGCTAGCTGATCAAGCATTTGATCAATAAAAGGCATAGGGAAATGGTCTTTGCATGTGGCACTATTGAGTTTCCGATAATCCATACACACCCTCCAGCCGGTCACCGTTCTTGTTGGGATGAGCTCACTTTTCTCATTTTCAATTACGGTCATGCCTCCCTTTTTCGGCACACATTGCACCGGGCTAACCCTAGAACTATCGGCAATAGGGTAGACTACCCCGGCATGCAACCATTTGATGATTTCTTTCTTTACCACCTCTTTCATTGACGGGTTCAATCGTCGTTGATGTTCCACACTCGGTTTGGTCTCACTTTCCAATTGGATTTTATGCTCGCAAATTCCCGCGGGAATCCCACGAATGTCCGCAATTGTCCATCCAATGGCTTGCCTATGCTCCTTCAAGACTTTCAACAATCGTTCCACCTGCACATCATTCAACAAAGAAGAAATGATTAACGGTAAAGTATCATTTGAGCCAAGAAATTTATACCTCAAGTGCGGAGGAAGTGGTTTGAGCTCTAGTTGTGGTGGCTCAATAATAGATGGCTTTGCGGGAGGTGTGGCTCTATTCTCCAAGTCAAGAGACCGCTTTGCCGGAGCATACCTCCAGTGCATTTACCGATTCAATATATCCCTCCATATCCTCACCATCAAAGTTCACCAAAATAGGCGCCAATGCTTCACCGAGGCATTGTTCTTACATTTTTGCCTCCACGTCATTACCATATTCGGACATGTTTTCCTATCAACACCAAGAAAAACAAGCAAAGTGTGATAGAATAAAATAAGACGTACAGTAAATCACACACTAATTAGTAATTTCGAAACCGTATTCCCTGACAACGGCACCAAAATTTGAATAGACTAGGACTCCACTTACCGCTATCTCTGAGACTGTCAGGTAAAGGTATAGTTATTGGTCCGCCTTCGATGTATGAAGCAACGGCGGGCTCGATAAATTCCTTTTGACTTCTTCCAAAGCTTGCTAGCATTCCGAAGTCCATTAAAAGTTGTTCTTCTTTTTCAATAGAGTGAAGAACCGGTAGCTTTTATCGGACGACCTCGAAATACATCGCCCTAGAGCGGCTATCTGTCCAGTCAACTTTTGCATGGATTTCACATTATCTATGACCATGATATCCTTGATAGCCTTGATCTTTTGAGGGTTGATCTCAATTTCTCGATTCGAGACCATGAATCCGAGGAATTTACATGAACCCACACCAAACGAGCACTTTTCCGGGTTCAACTTCATATACACTGAATGTTTCCTGCAAATGTTTATATGGTCCTCTGCTCGTAGGAATTTAACTAGCATGTCGACAATATAAGGCCGATGCTGATGAAATGGTGGCTCAATATAAGGCCGATGCTGAAGTTGCTTAAGACCAATCAAGGAATATGGTTGACCATATGAGGTGGTAATCTCGCAGGCTTGCCCTTGAGAAAATTCACGTTTGAGGCTTTGATTATCGGCGGAGATCGAAGATGCCAGGGTAGCTGAAGCTGAGGCCTGAAAACTAGCCTTCCAGAGGAGGAGGATTTCGCGGATTCCGTCGGGTCCGAAGAATGAGAAGACCTCGGAAATCCTGATGTCGAGGTGGGATCTAGTCGAGACCAAGTCTCTTCTGATCGAGTTTTATCTCTTTCCGTGTTTAATATTGTGTATCAAGATTGCTCGATTTCTGTAAAAGGGATTTTTCATATATATGTATATAAGGTTTTCTTTTCACAACTTTTGAATTTTCTCTTTGCTTTTTTATTTGGATTTGCAAAGATCGAAATGCCTTAGCCCTCGAGTACTATTAACTCGGAGTGGCCTTAGCCTTTTGATTGGGGTATTGCCAAATAACCGATGTGCCCTCGAGTACTATTAAGTTGAAGTGGCCTTAGCTTTTTGATTCGGGCATTGCCAAATAAGCGATGTGCCCTTGAGTACCATTAACTTGATATGGCATTAGCCTTTTAATTCAGGCGTAGCCAAATAAGCTTCATACCCTCAGATTTTATTAACCCGGTATGGCCTTAGCCTTTTGATTCGGGCATTGCCAAATAAGCGATGTGCCCTCGGATTTTGTTAAACCGGTATAGCCTTAGCCTTTTAATTTGGGTGTAGCCAAATAAGCATTGTACTCTCGGGTTTTGTTAACCCGGTATGGCCTTAGCCTTTTAATTAGCCAAATAAGCTTCGTGCCCTCGGATTTTGTTAACCCGGTATGGCCTTAGACTTTTAATTCGGGCATAGCCAAATAAGCTTCGTGCCCTCGGGTTTCGTTAACCTGGAATGGCCTTAACCTTTTAATTCGGGTGTAGCCAAATAAGCTCCGTGCCCTCAAGTTTTGCTAACTGGAATGGGCTTATCCTTTTAATTTGGGCGTAGCCAAATAAGCTTCGTGCTCTCGAGGACTAATAACTTGGACCGTCTGAGTTTGTTTTTTGGACAGCAATCCCCGAGCAAGAGAGTGATTATTCGAACTCATCTTAAGGCGGCCCTTGGGCTCGTTTCCTTTAGGGGATCGGAAGCAGAGAATTCCTTATAGGAAAATTTTTAAAAGACAAGGTGTTTGCAAAGAAGAGATTTCACTTTATTCTGCCATATATGTGTACAAGTTTTATGTCAGGTTTTGATCAGTCTATTTGAGCACGGTTCATTTGACTGTTTGGCTCTTATATTAAATCTTATTGATCTTCAATCCTGAAATCTCTTTCCATGCTAAAGTGGCCCCTTAGTATTCGGGGTCGATCAAGGATAGGCCTCGAATGCTGTTGTCACCGATTCGCTATCGACCTTCGAATCTAGGTTAGCACGATTTACTTGTTGACTCATTAAAAACCTTGCCTTAAAACCCATTTTGGGATAAAACCGGTCCAAGGGAAAAAGAGTGCAACGCGCGCTTTCAGACCTAATATCCCGTATGGCCCCTTGTTTGATACCTGCAAGTGTTAGTTCGTAATGCAAATAAAAGAAAAAAAAAGGATAGGGTCGTATCTTAGCAGTAATACCGCTTTAAGTGAGTTATTTTCCAGTTGTTCGGTAGATGTTTACCATCCATCATTCCGAGCTTGTAGGATCCCTTTCCAGTGATTTTAACGAAATAATAAGGTCCTTCCCAGCTTTCCCTCATTTGGACTCCATGTGTTCGGCGTGACCTTTCTTAATACTAAGTCCCCGACGTTGAAGAATCGAAGGTTGGACCTTCTGTTGTAATACCTCTCGATCCTTTGCTTTTGAGCAGCTAACCGAATAAGGGCGTCTTTACGTGTCTCATCTAACAGCTCTAAGTTCGTATTCATGGCTTCGTGGTTCGATCCTTTGTTGCATACCAGAACCTGATACTTGGTTCCCCGACCTCGACCGGTATCAAAGCTTCGGCGCCATAGGCCAGAGAGAACGTGGTGGCTCCGGTGCTGGATTTTGCAGTCGTACGATATGCCCATAGGACTTCGGCCAATATTTCCTTCCATCTCTCTTTGGCATCGGTTAACCTCTTTTCAGGTTTTGGAGTATGGTTTTGTTGGTAAATTTAGCTTGTCCATTCCCACTAGGGTGGTAGGGTGTCGATAGGATCCTTTTGATTTTGTGATCTTCGAGTAATTTGGTTACTCTACTACCGATAAATTGCTTTCCGTTGTCGCATACGATCTTGGCTGGCATTCCAAATCGGCATATGATGTGATCCCAAATGAAATCGATGACTTCTTTTTCCCTAACCTTCTCATACGCCTGAGCTTCCACCCATTTAGAAAAATAGTTAGTCATAATTAGTATAAATTGAGCTTCACCTGGTGCCCACGGAAGAGGGCCAATGATGTCCATCCCCCACTTCATGAACGGCCATGGTGATAAGAATAAGTGGAGCATCTCCTCGGGTTGATGGATTATCGGGGCGTGCCTTTGGCATTTGTCACATTTTCGAGCGAATTCCTTTGCGTCTTTTTCCATATCGACTCAGTAATAGCCAGCTTTGATTATTTTCCAAATCATTGACTAAACTCCTGAATGGTTCAAGCAGGTACCTTCGTGGATTTCCCTTAAAATGTACTTAGTATCACCCGGTCCCAGACATTTCACGAGTGGGCCATCAAATGTTATTCTGAACAAGATTCCGTCTTCGGACAAGCTGAATCGGGCTGCCTTTGTACGCAGGGCCCTCAACTCTTTTGGATCCAAGGGAAATTTATCGGAGCTGAAATATTCTATGTATTTGTTCCTCCAATCCCAAGTTAAGCTCGTTGAGTTGATCTCTGCGTGACCTTCTTCCACTTCTGACCTCATAAGTTGTACGACTTTTCCCGGGTCGAACTTGTCGTCTTCGATCGACGACCCCAAGCTAGCGAGGGCGTCGGCCTCGCTGTTTTGATCCCGAGGTATATGTTGTAAGGTCCACTCTTTGAACTGATGCAATGTCACTTGCAGTTTGTCTAAGTACCTCTGCATTCGTTCCTCTCTGACCTCGAACTTCCATTGACTTGATTTACCACAAGAAGTAAGTCGCACTTGGCTTCGATTGCTTGCGCTCCCAAGCTTGATACACTCAAATTACACCTTAATAATAGTGTAAGAGGTCGATGTCAAATATAATAACCCAACAAGGTTGGAGTCGAATCCCACAGGGAATAGGTGTGAAACTATTATCTAATTAATGTAATACTTGACTAAGTCGTAATTCTATCAAGTACGTCAAATAGAATAAAAGAGTGTTGAATGTATAAGTAAACGAAAACTGAAAACTAATTTTGATAGTATGAATGTGAAAAATATGAATTTAAGAAACCAAGGTTGTGTCCCCCTTAATGTAGTAGAATGGTCTTGATATTAATATTGAGTACCTTTCTTGATATGCAATTGATGTTTAATTTACTATCCAATATTTTTCAATAATTGGATAATGTATCCTCTCTACGATTCTCCCGAATACAAAAGAGTTATGCTTAAGAACAACCAATTAAACGCCAAATTAAAACCAACTTATTCCTAAGCGATTTTATTAAACAAGGTCTAAAGCCTTGAGTCTTTGTTATTTATTTCTACCAAATTCTATCTCACTTTTCCAAGATAAGATAGAGTTAATTGGTGTTCGTTAATGTTTGCAACCACTAACAATTAATTGAAGAACAAGAAATAAATAAATATCAAGCTTCCTTCGAAATCAGATTCAATATCAAGATCTCAACAATATTCTACCCATCTAGGGTTCACAACCTCAGCATTTGAATTTGGCTACACATGATGATAATTAAAGAACAAAGAATAGTAATTGATATCATCTTACAAAAATAAAAGGTATTTGATCCCCAAAAGCTTCTAAGAATTCAAATAGTTAATTGCCCGTACATTGTACTCTAAATTCTGACAAGAATCTCTTCACAAAACCCTATAAAACCTATTTATAGAGGCCTAAAACCCGGGGCAAGTTTCAGTCTAATTTGCCACTGTTGTGATAATGCGGACTGCATTTCTGTCGCAGAACAGAAATGTGGACCGCAAATCTGCATAGGCTATCGCAGAGTCAACCCACTACTTTTGCCTTCATCGCGTTATCATTTTGCGGTTCGCATGTTGATTATGCGATCGCGAAATACGATCCCATTCTCCACTCTGATTTTCACCCAGAACTCTGTTCGTGTTTGCGATTGCACCTTGTTATTTCGCGGTTCGCATTCCTATTTTACGGTTGCATTTGCGACCGCATTCTCGTCATGAATATTGGTCTAGAGTTCTGTTCGCATTTTCAGTTTGCGACCGCATACTCGTATTTGCTATGCTTTTGACTTCTTTTCTTTTCTTCAGCTGACTTTTTGAACTCTTTTCCGTACTTCTGGGTCCTTTCACTCGATATGCTGCAAATACACTAAAATTACATAAGTATCATGAGAATTTGCAAGTAAAACAAGTCAAACTTTAAGGAACTAGTATCAAAATGTGCCGAAATTACTCGGCACATCAAAGCTCCTGGCTAGTTCTAGGCCTGCAATCATGGCTTCATATTCGGCGTCGTTGTTAGTCAGTTTCACAGTCTTAATAGATTGTCTAATTATGCATCATATTTCTTAATGGGTAAGTCGTTAAGACGCATATGGGATGACATTGGAAGTATGGTTTCAGTTTCCTAGAAGCACTTAACAAGGCGAGTGCCAGTTTTTCTAGGTGGGGTACCTAGTTTCGGTTTCGCCCAAGGTTCTGCTGACATAGTAAATTGGAAATTGCATACCGTGTTCTTCCCGAACTAGGACTCCGCTTACCACTATATCCGAGACCGCCAAGTAAAGGTACAATTGTTCGTTCGCCTTTGGTGTATGAAGCAACGGCGGGCTCGATAAATACCTTTTGAGTTCTTCCAAAGATTGCTGGCATTTCGGGGTCCATGAAAAGTTGTTCTTCTTTTGCGAAGTACCGGTAGCTTCTATCGAATGACCTTGAAATAAATCGCCATAGAGCGGCTATTCGTCCTGTCAACGTTTGCACGGCTTTCACATTGTCTACGACCGTGATATCTTCGATAGCTTTGTTCTTTTCAGAGTTGATCTCGATTCCCTGATTCAACAGCATGAATTCAAGGAATTTACCCGAATCCACTCCAAACACGCATTTCTCCGGGTTTAGCTTCATGTTGTACTGCTTCAGTATAGTAAATGTTTCCTGCAAATGTCTTAAATGGTCCTCTACTCGCAGGTACTTAACTAATATGTCGTCAATATAAACCTCCATTGTCTTCCCTAATTGTTTCTCGAACATTCAGTTTACTAGGCGTTGGTATGTGGCGCCAGCATTTTTTAACCCAAATGGCATTACATTATAACAGTATGTACCATATTTAGTGATGAAGAAAGTATTTTCTTGATCACCTGGGTCCATCCGTATTTGGTTGTAGCCAGAGTATGCGTCGAGAAAACTAAGGGTCTCGTGGCCGGCAATAGCATCGATCATGCAGTCGATGTTGGGCAAGGGAAAAGAGTCTTTAGAACATGCTTTATTCAAGTTATTATAATCTATACACATTCTTAATTTATTCCCTTTCTTAAGGACTACCACTATGTTAGCCAACCAATTCGGGTATTTAACCTCCCGAATAGACCCTATCTTTAAAAGTTTAGTTACCTTATCCCTGATGAAAGCATGTTTGATTTCGAATTGAGGCCTCCTTTTTTGTTTAACCAGATGGAACTTCGGATCCAGGCTCAGCTTGTGAATGGTTATCCCCGATGGGATACCTGTTATATCAAGGTGGGACCAAGCGAAGCAGTCTTCGTTAGTTGTAAGAAATTGAATAAGTTTTGTCCTAAGCTCGGGGCTCAACCCCGAGCCCAAGTATACCTTTCGTTCGGGCAAGTCTTCTCGCAGCATAACTTGTTCCAGTTCCTCGACCGTCGATTTAGTGGCATGAAAATTATCGGGAGTGATAAAAGATCTAGGAATCCCATAATCATCATTCTCGATATATGCTTGTTTGTTCACATCTGCCGAAGATGGTATCTGTGATTGCTATTTTGTCCTGCCTTCGATCACTTGGCTTGGAACCGTTGGTGTTGGCGTCATCTCTTCCACCGCGAACATTTCTTTCGCGGCTGGTTGCTCCCCGTAGACTATTTTAACTCCATCGGGCGTCATAAATTTCAACGCCTGGTGCAGTGTGGAAGGCACCGCCCTCATGTCATGGATCCATGGTCTCCCGAACAGAGCATTGTATCTCATGTGTTCTTTGATCACACAGGACTTTGTTTCTCGAATAGTTCCAACAGTATTTATTGGTAATGTTATCTCACCCTTGGTGGTCTCATATACCATGTTGAACCCGTTAAGAACTTGAACTGTAGAAATGATCCGGTCTAACGGGCCGAGTTGCTCCACGACCCATGATCGAATTATGTTGGCCGAGCTACCTGGATCGATTAACACACGTTTAACTCTAATTTTATGTATGAGTACAGATATTACCAGTGCGTCATTGTGGGGTTGTACAATTCCTTCTGCGTCCTCGTCGCTGAAAGATAAAGTTCCCCTGGCATGTAATCCCGAGTGCGCTTCTCCCTAGTAATGGATATTTTGGTGCGTTTCAACATCGGCCCCTGAGGGGTATCGACTCCACCTATAATCATCTTGTGTTGAGGTTCTTCTTGGTCCGTTTGTTTGTCAGAGTTCCTGTTCCCAAAATAATTTTTGGCTCGGTTGCTCAGGAACTCTTGAAGATGTCCATTATTGAGTAGCCGAGCTACTTCCTCTCTCAGTTGCCGACAATCTTTTGTTCTATGACCGTGAGTGCCATGATATTTGCACATTTGGTTAGGATCCCTTTGGGTTGGATCATATTGTAGTGGTCGAGACCATTTAGTATCTTTGATGCGACCGATAGTTGATACAATGGTGGCAACATCGACATTACAATTGTACTCCGATAACCACGATGCCTCTTTATGCCCGATGGGCCTTTCGAAGCTGCTTTTGGTCATGAGCCCCCGGCTGCTCTGGCCTCGGTCATTTCTCCTTTCATTTCTTAGGGAGTTTTGCTCGGATACACCAACTTTTCTGTCCCAGTGATATGGCTTATGTCGATCTCTGTTCAATCTTGGTTTGTGATAAATATCCCTTCTGATTTTGTCAAAGCTCTAACGGGATAGATGGATCCCGAAAGGGCTCTGAGCTGATCGTCTTCGACTCTGATTTTCGACTGGTACCGGTTATGTATGTCAGCCTATGTAACAGTCGGGTATTCTACTAAGTTCTGCTTTAGTTGCTGCAAAGCCACTGAGCTTCGAATATTGAGTCCCTGAGTGAAAGCTTGAACAACCCAATCATTAGTGACTGGCAGCAGATCCATCCGTTCTATTTGGAACCCGAGACACGAACTCTTTGAGCATCTCGTTATCCTTTTACCTAACTTTGAAAAGTTTCGATTTTCGCATTTCGACCTTGATGGCACCCGCGTGTGCCTTCACAAAAGAATCTTCAAGCATGGAAAATGAGTCAATAGAATTAGGAGGTAAGTTGTAATACCATGTCATGGCTCCTTTTGACAGGGTCTCCCCAAATTTTTTCAACAGAACAGATTCGATCTCATCGTCTTCCAGGTCGTTCCCTTTGATAGCATATGTATACGAGGTTACATGCTCGTTTGGGTCGGTTGTTCCGTTATATTTGGGGATTTCGGGCATACGGAATTTTTTGGGGATCGGCTTCGGAGCCGCGCTCCGTGAAAAAGATTTTTGCACGAACTTCTTGGAATCTAGGCCTTTTAACACCGGGGGTGCCCCTGGGATTTGATCTACCCTGTAGTTGTAGGTTTCCACCTTCTTGTCATTTTTCTCGATCTTCTTCTCCCCTGATTCTATCCGTTTTGTAAGTTCCTCGAACATCTTCATAATTTCGGGGTTTGCCCCCGATTCATATTCATTCGACCTTCCTACGATCGATTCATCCTTGCGGGTAATTTCCCGGGAATGGCCGGTCTCAACCCTGTTCGGAATTTGGCTTCGGTTTTGTAACTGAGCTATCACCGTCTGTTGGGCTTGTAGTATTTCGAAGATCATCTGGAGGCTGATCCCGTCCCTTCAACATTTTGGGGGGTTTTGAGTTACCGATCGGACTCCTCTATGAATGCTATTTGAGGGGTCGGTAGGCTGATCCGCATCAACCACCACATGTGAATTAGCGTCAATCGGGACCTCGTTACTGGGTGCTACATTGTTATTTTCGCCTTGGTGATCGGAGTCGTTGTCAATGTGCAGAGGTTCCCATTGAGAGTTTGACATTTCTGTATTATAGCCTGGAATCAAAGACACTTCAACGAGCAAGTGTGAAGCAGTGTGTGTTATGAAAATTTGTATCAAATAACCATTATTATCCTTAGCCCCACGGTGGGCGCCAAACTGTTTACCCTAAAAATTAGATAACAATTGAATTTATACGTGGTTTTAAGGAAACGTGACCTAATTTGATACAAATGACGAGTAATCAAATTGAAATTAAAATTAAGTAATAAATGAAGGAATGCAAACCACCCAAGCTGAACAATGGTAACCATGTTGGTTGATCCTTCTTGGGCAGGGATCGATTATAATTGAAATTGGAACAAGATAATGAGATAATGATTCAAGAGACCAATCTATAGCTGTCTTTTTTATGATCCTGAAAAGTGTGTTTACAAATAATTAGACACCCTCTTTATATAGTAGGGGAATCCCATATTTGGTACAACTCTATATAAAGTAAAAAATCTCCTGATTTGCTAATTGAGTGGTTCCATTGATTTGTGCCGAGATTCCCGCCGCGATGCTCGTCTCATTACGGATATTCTGGCTTTCCGTTATTTAGGTTCGGTGATCTTCCCTCGAGCATTTTCGGGGTCGGGGTCGGGATCGATTTCGGATCACGGGCTCGGTGTTCTCGAGGTCGGACATTCTAGCCTCGTGTTCCCCTTCGATGAAATTCGGGGGAGATCTTCAACCCTTTGCATTCCGAACCCGACCTGTCGTGCAATAGTCGATCTCGATTTCGGCCATAAATAGTCAAGCCTGATTTTGATCATATATAGTTGGGCCCGACTTCGACCGTATACACTACACAAAGAATAGCCTCTCCTTGCAATTTATTTTGAGTTAGACAGGCATCCCTAGCTTCCAAGCAACCAAAACAAGCTGCTTTCATAGGCGACTTGAGTCCGGTCAGTGACTACAGTGATCAATCCAACACTAGCTTTGGTTGAGAAAAAGGCATAAAAGAATGCAAACAAGTTCACCCAAGGTTCGTATCTGCTGATCTTGTGAGATTATATACTGCATCGAAGTTTCAGTTAAAAAAACCTAAGGTTTAAAGCCATGAAGGCCGTGAAAGCTGATGTAAAACGTGATCTAATCGTAAAAATAGAAAGAAAATAGACATTATGGTCCTTTCTTCAACTTTGTCACATTAATATTTTTAATAGTTGGAACAAGAATGTTATTAAGCTAGCTAATCATATACTTTTTATGCAGCATCTTTGTTGATAATCTGGAGCTTAAAGACATGATCACAGGAGGAAAATTTGCCAGAGCAAATTGTTTTTTAATATCAGTTACTTTGGAGTTTGGATCTAATCAGCCTTTTTTACCCTTAACTACGGGTAACAATTAAATTTGTACGTGGTATTAAGGATACGTGACTTGGCCTGATACAATTAAAGAATGAATGATAAATAAAGGCTAAATTAAATAAGTGAAAGAATAAGCAAACCACCAAAGTTGAATAATTCAGCTGTGACGGAATGAACAAGAATGAAATAAGTATCTTATGAAGAAAACAGTCAAAATATGCTAACTTTGTATATTGATCGTATGTTATCCCCTGTATACAATAGGGTTGAATTCTTTATATAGGAGGAGAAAAGAATCTCATACAAGGTAAAAGACTGGTTTGCAAGGTAAAAATCCCAAAAATCACTAGGTTCAATGTCTTTGCTGATTTGGACCGTGATTTTCGCCGAGATATTTACAAGTCACGATATTCCCGGCCCTTGCATTACGCAAATCTGGTATTTTTACCATAAGATATTTTACCCGAACCGGTTTCGATAATATCACCTCGAACGCTTCGGGTTCGAACTTTATTCTGATGATATCCAACCTAAGACTTCCCTTCTCGATGTCCCGGCCTTGGCTTACCGGTGGGCGACCCCAATCGACACTGATCTTCGAAACCCAAGACCGGTGCCTCCTATGCACTCGATCGTATCCGACCCCATACAGATAGTCCCCTCGTTTTTTGGAGAGTAATGACAAGAAACGATATGAGCCGCCGCCTTTCAAGATTAGGTTAAGTGGAAACACACTTATAGAGAATGACACGAAGTTCGAAGCGTCAAATCAGATAACATAAAAACGCCTTGTTGATGGATGACGGCAGCATGATGACGCACGTGGCCATTATAAAAAAGGTCTTTTCGTGTCCCAGCTGGCGACAAATCCTGTAATTTTTGCAAATACCAATTAATGTTTTCCCATCTCATGTTTCGAACCGCCGCCTTTGTAGAGTATAAATAGCCCCTTCATTCTTCAATTTCCAAGTTTTGCGTCATTTGAATATTTTTCTGCCCTTGCTTTCTGCAGTTCTGCTCTTCAAGTAAACTTCTTTCATATACTCCCCTTTGCTTGCTTCCCATCTCTTCAAGTCTAATGGCGAAAACATCCAAATCCGTTCCTCAAAAACAACAACCTTCTTCCTCTCAACCCGCTGAAGAAGTTGAGCCCGCCATTGTTGAGGAAACTTTGGCAGAGCCTCCCGTAAAAGCTTTCATACCGGTCGGATGCTCGATCGGCTCCGACTTTAAGGTGGAGAAGGCTTCCTCAGTACACGTCTGGGAACCGGTCGCTAGGTACATTAGCTCAATCATGAACAAAATCCTTGACAGGGTGAAAACGGAATGTAATTGGGTTGGCAAGGATGTGGTAGTCCCCTCTCCGGACGAGGCGATTACCACTCACGTGGAGGGTTATTTGAGCGTTTATACATACCCCTTCACGTTGGGACCTTTGGACCCAATTATTGTCGCCCTTTGCAAAAGGTACAATGTTACATTGAGTCAGATTCACCCCTCCATTTGGCGGATAGTTCAACTCTTCCGCTTTTTTGTGAGTAAGGTCGACGGGCACCCGTTCACCGTTGATCATTTACTTCAAATTTACAGTCCCCGAGTATTCAGAGGGAGACTAATAAAACTTGCTCGTCGGGCCAGCAAAGCCCCGTTTTCGAGCATTGATGAGGACAAGGACCGGGGTTGGATGAGCCGATTCGTTCGAATAAGAACCTCGGACCTTATCTCTGCAGAAGACATGTCGTTCCCTGAAAAGTGAAACATGGACCGTAAGCATCATTTTCCTATCTAAATTCATCTTTTGTTCTTCCTTTGATATCTTACTGACATATTTCGTAAGATGTAGCCGTTTCTCAAATGTCGGCCGCGATTCAACACTTGGAGGAGTGGTCCGGAAAGTGGTAGCTCAGCGGACCTACTCGGAGCGCGCTTGGCGTGAAATATCGAAAGGCCTTTCGGAGGCCAAAAATCATAGTGGGCTCAATAATGTTCTTATTCATTGTCATACGTGATCGGTGCTGCTGATATCTCACTTCCTCCTTTCTTTGCAGGTCTATCGAAGGACGCTGAATTGAGGTCGTCGTCCATCGATGGAGAGGTTCCCTGTCCTTCCCCTGTTTCGGAGAAGGAGGGAGAGAAGAAAAGAAAAGAAGTCCCCGGTCCCTCAGAGCCCGAGAAAAGGAGGGTTAAAAAGAAAAGCATAGCTCGTAGGCCCAGAATCGCCGACCTAGCTATTCGGCTGAGCGACGACTCCGAAGAAGATAGGAACCTCAGTACATTAAATAATGAACCATCTCGAACAGTCCCCGAGCTGAGGATCGATGAAGCTTGCATCCCTCGAGTAGAGGATCTCAAGGCTGGAGCGAGGACCTGGGCATGCGATGATGCAGGGGAGGCAGTACAAGGAACCTCATACCTCCCAGATACAATGGACTCTCCCTCTTTCTCGGAGGCAACCCTCAATGAAGCTCGGGCTGCCGGGATGCACACGCCGAGCAGAGGCCCAGTACCGGCCGGAGCCTTCGAAGACTTTTTTGATGGAGTGCCTTCGGCTGATACCTTCGGGCTCGAAGTGCTGAGAAAGAGACCTTCCGCCGAGACGAGCAGGGTATCTATCGATCTCAAGTTAGTCGATAGATTTCCCGCTCCAAGTTCCAATCCTGATCGGAAGAGGGTAGTAAAGTTCACCATTCTCGAAGATGCTAAGGCTTTGTTTGCGCCCGTAGGCGGCTAGCCACCTTCGTTGTTTGGTGACCGAAGAGGATCAGGCTGCAATGGATGCGGTGGACGCGGCCTGTTTATTTAACGAAGCTCAACAGGCAGCAAATAAGGTAAAATTCCTCATAGGCTCTATTTGGCGTTCGTTACCTTATTCTTAGGCTTGTACTGACTGTTTCATTTTTGCCTCACACTTTGCAGTCTTCGGTGCTTCATCACGAGGCGTTCCTTCGGCAAAGGGAAGAAAAGGCACGGCGCCAGCGGCTCGAGGGGGAGATGTCGACTCTTCGAGCCGAGCTGGACTTCATGCGTAAAGAGAATGACAAAACACTAGACCAGCTGGGGTAGCAAATTGACCGAGTAAATCAACTTTGGTCTGTAGTGAGGGAGACCAAGGCAGAAACCAGTGAATGGAGAGCCAAGGCCGATATATTGACTTCGGAGAAGGAAGCCCTTAGGGCTCCTGTAGTACCCTTGGACGAGCAACTTTCGGAGGCACAAGAGAAAATTGGGGTTTTGACAAAGAGCACCGATTCACTTCAGTCCCAAGTCGAGGCGCTCACTCTAGATCGGGATGTTTTGGTAAACGAGCTGCAATCAGCAAAATCCGAGATTGCCACATCCAAAGCCGATGTCGATGATCTGATAACTCAATATAGAGCTGATGCTGAGGCTGCCCAAGAGCAATCAAAGATCCTGGTCGAATACTCCAAGTGCCAAACCCGTCTTTCCGTCCTCGAGGAGCTACAAGATCGAGCCTTCGATCTATCTTCTGAGGTCGATGAAGTAGCAAAGATCGAAGCCGATGCAAGACGGTGGCCTTCCCTGAAGAAGAAGAAGATGATTCTGATTGATGCTGCTTGTAATGTGATACGGCCTTTTTATAACATACTTTGATTTGTATATATAAAAGAATTACCCATCTTTGTCTGACTCTGTTCTGAAATTTTCATATCTCGCAAATTTTCCTGCCTCCCGGGCTTAGCCAGGATTTATTTCACCATAGATTTTCTTCCTCTATGGCCGATCGAATAAGGCCCACACCTTGAGGGGAGGGGTCGAGATTTGCCCTGATAAGTCTTATTTCTTTCCGAACTCCGCTAATTTGGCAGGACCTTGGTCTGTTAAGGAATTGAATCCGTCTTAACAGGTTTCAACCCGATTCGGCTTTAGCCTTTTAC
>MCJB01001095.1:3206-16391 GCA_002018475.1 Nicotiana obtusifolia | reverse complement strand
AAGTTCGACCGATGATCCTAAATTAGCGAGGGCATCGGCCTCACAATTCTGGTCTCGAGGTATGTGTTGCAGAGTCCATTTTTTGAACTGGTGCAACGCCGTTTGCATCTTGTCTAGATATCGCCGCATCCGCTCCTCCCTGACCTCGAACGTCCCGTTGACGTGGTTTACAATAAGGAGGGAATCACATTTGGCGTCGACAATTTCGGCACCCAGATCCTTAGCTAGCTCCAGACCTGCAATCATGGCCTCATACTCGGCCTCGTTGTTAGTTAACTTAACAGTTCTAATAGATTGTCTAATGATGTTGCCCGCCGGAGGTCTCAGTACGATGCCGAGTCCGGATCCTTTCGCGTTGGAAGCCCCATCCGTGAAGAGGGTCCACTTCTCCGGCTTAGCCCCCGATTTGGCCGATAGCTCTTTCTCGACCTCCGATGCCTGGGTCGGGGCGAAGTCGGCCACGAAATCGGCCAGAGCTTGAGATTTAAACGCGTCTCGAGGGCGAAATTCGAGGTCGTAACCACTTATTTGTATGGCCCATTTGGCAAGCCTGCCGGACAACTCAGGTTTGTGCATGATATTTCTAAGAGGATATGTGGTTAATATACATATAGGGTGGCTTTGGAAATACGGTTTCAACTTCCTAGATACGCTAATCAAAGCTAACGCCAATTTTTCTAAGTGTGGGTACCTAGCCTCTGCGTTGCACAAAGTTTTGCTGACGTAATAAATAGGAAATAGCGTACCTGCTTCTTCCCTGACCAGCACCCCGCTCACCGCTACTTCCGACACAGCCAAATACAAGTACAGGGTCTCACCATGCTTTGGGGTGTGAAGTAAGGGCGGGTTCGACAAATACCTTTTGAGCTGCTCGAGGGCTTGTTGGCATTCCGGCATCCATGAAAAGTTGTTCTTCTTTTTTAGCAATGCAAAGAACCGATGGCTCTTATCTGAGGATCTCGAAATGAACCGGCCGAGGGCGGCTATCCGCCCGGTCAGCCGCTGGACGGCCTTCACATTATCGACCACCGTGATATCCTCGATCGCTTTGATCTTATCGGGGTTAATTTCGATTCCTCGCTTAGAAACCATGAATCCGAGGAATTTTCCCGATCCTACGCCGAAGGCGCATTTTTCCGGATTGAGTTTCATGTTGTACTGCCTCAATATGTTGAATGTTTCCTGCAAATGTGTTAGATGGTCCTCTATTCGAAGAGATTTGACCAACATGTCGTCAATATATACTTCCATTGATTTCCCTATCTGTTGTTCAAACATTTTATTTACTAAGCGTTGATATGTGGCACCGGCATTTTTTAACCCGAAAGGCATTACATTATAACAATACGTCCCGCTTTTGGTAATAAAAGATGTCTTTTCCTGATCGTCCGGATGCATCCTTATTTGGTTATATCCGGAGTAGGCGTCGAGAAAGCTAAGAATCTCGTGCCCGGCTGTGGCGTCGATCATACGATCGATGCTGGGGAGGGGAAAAGAATCTTTCGGGCACGCTTTGTTCAAGTCTTTGTAATCTACGCACATCCTTAGCTTATTGGCTTTTTTAGGAACCACCACTACGTTTGCTAACCAATCGGGATATTTAACTTCCCGAATGGAACCTATTTTAAGCAATTTAGATACCTCGTCCTTGATGAAGGCATGCTTGACATCGGACTGGGGTTTCTCTTTTGTTTGATCGGAACAAACTTCGGATTCAAACATAGCCGGTGTGTGATGACATCGGAAGGGATACCCTTAATATCAAGATGGGACCAGGCAAAACAATCTTCATTAGTCAAAAGGAAATCAATAAATTTCGTCCTCAGCTCGGGGCTTAGCCCCGTGCCTAGGCATACCTTCCGGTCGGGTAGCTCTTTTCTTAGCACGATCTGTTCCAGTTCTTCGATCGTCGATCTGGAGGCACCGGATTCGTCGGGAACTGCAAAGAATCGGGGGACCGCAAAATCCTCTTCTTCGATCCCTTCGTGTATGATTGATTTAGTCAACAAGGGCTGCTGTGATTGCTATTTTATCCGGTTTTGTTCCTTCCCTTGCCGGTCTTTGTTATCGGGAGCTTTAGACATCGAGGCCCCCCCTTCGATGGCGAACATCTCTCTTGCTGCCGGTTACTCCCCATATATTACCTTGACACCATCATTGGTTGGGAATTTCAACACTTGGTGTAAAGTTGAGGGTACCGCCCCTATGTCGTGGATCCATGGCCTCCCGAGCAGCGCGTTGTACTTCATATCCCCCTCGATCACAAAGAAAATTGTTTCTCTCGCAGTCCCCGCCGTGTCGACCAATAGGGTGACTTCTCCTTTGGAGGTTTCACACGCCATGTTAAAACCATTAGGAACCCGAGCCGTGGGAACGATCTTGTCAGTCATGCCCAGTTGGTCAGCCACATTCGAGCGTATGACGTTGGCGGAGCTACCTGGATCAATTAGCACACGTTTAATTTTAAACTTATGGACTAGGATGGAGATTACCAGTGCGTCGTTGTGGGGTTGCATAATTCCTGCTGCATCTTCATCGTCGAAGTGTAATGTTCTCGACGTCGGGAATCCCCCGCTCCATTTCTCCCTTGTGAGGGATATCTTAGTGCGTTTCTTCGTCGATCCTTGATGGGTGCCGGTCCCTCCAAATATCATGTTTATGACGTGTCGAGGCTCTTCCTGTTCCGTTCGCCTATTTTCATTTCTGTTGGCGAAGTGATTTTTAGCTCGATCACTTAGGAATTCACGAAGATGCCCGTTGTTGAATAAACGAGCTACTTCTCCCTCAGCTGTCGACAATCTTCTGTCTTATGCCCATGGGTACCATGGTACTCACATATTTGACTGGGGTCTCTCTGTGCGGGGTCCGATCGTAGCGGTCGAGGCCATCTGGTATCTTTGATGCGTTCGATTGCCGATACGACGGACGATGCGTCGATGTTGAAATTGTATTCGGATATCTTGGGGGCCTCTTTATGTCCGGAGGCGGCATCAAATGTGTTTTGGCCCGCGGGCCTCCGGTTCAGCTCCCGTTAGGCCCCCGATGAAACTCTCGATTATTCCGGCTGCGACTGTCCCTGTACCGATCCTTAACGAGATTTCGCTCGAACCGGGCGTTTCTCGTGTTTCAGACATATGGTTGGTGTCGGTTACTGATCGGTCGCGGTTCATCATTGGTGCTTCTTCTCCGGGATGGTTCAGAAGGATAGATCGAACCGGAGGAGGATCCGAGCTGATCATCTTCGATCCTAATCTTGGATTGGTACCGGTTGTGGATGTCTGCCCATGTGGTGGCCGGATATTCCACCAATTTTGTTTCAGCTGTCGAGAAGACGCCGAACTCTTCGCATTAAGGCCTTGCGTGAAGGCTTGTACGGCCCAATCGTCAGTGATCGGCGGCAGATCCATCCGTTCCATTTGAAAACGGGACACGAACTCTCTCAACATCTCGTTATCCCTCTGCCTTACTTTGAAAAGGTCGGATTTCCTGGTTTCTACTTTAATGGCTCCTGCATGTGCTTTCACAAAAGAATCTGCAAGCATAGCAAACGAGTCAATAGAATTAGCAGGTAAATTATGATACCATACCATGGCCCTTTTAGATAGGGTTTCTCCGAACTTCTTTAGTAGAACAGATTCTATTTCGTCGTCTTCTAAATCATTTCCTTTGATGGCACATGTGTACGATGTAATGTGCTCGTTGGGATAGGTCGTGCCATTGTACTTGGGTATGTTGGGCATGCGGAACCTCTTAGGGATCGATCTTGGAGCTGCGCTCGATGGGAAGGGCTTTTGTACGAACTTCTTGGAATCGATCCCTTTCAAAATCGGTGGTGCTCCTGGGATTTGATCTATTCTGGAATTGTACGTTTCCATCTTTCTATCGTTCGCCTCTAATCGTCTAGTGAGGTCTTCGAGCCGCTTCGCCATTTCGGAATTAGCCCCCAATTCATGGTTATTCGACCTCTCTAAGATCGACTCACCCCTGCAAGTCACCTCCCGAGATGGATCGTGCTCTGCTGCCTTTGGTGTGTTACTTTGGCTTTGCAGTTGGGCGATCGCCATCTGCTGGGCTTGTAGCATCTCGAAAATGACACGTAGGCTAATTCCATCCCCGTCAATGTTTGGAATACAATTTTTCGATCCAACAGGCTGGTCAATGTTAGCCGGAATTTGCAAGTTGTCAGCCACTTGTTCTGGGGTTGGACCATGGTTTCCCTGAACTGTATTGTTATTTTCACCTTGGTGGCCAGATCCTCCATCAATGTGAAGAGGCACATCTTGTAGGTTTGACATTTTTTTCGCGTGGTATAGGTATGTATCTTTTTTGTTTTGCAAAGGAGGAAAGAACGCGATGCACGATCAAGAGTTTTGTATCAAATTGCCACAATTACCTAGGCCCCACGGTGGGCGCCAAACTGTTTGCCCCAAAAATTAGAAGCAAATTAATTAAATTTTAAGCGTGGGAATCAATAAGTATGTGACAAATCTGGTCGTAAATGAATAGATGTAAAAAGAGAAAGAATACAACACTTAGAAGATAGAGTATAATTGCAAAGCTGGAAAATCAATATATTGCCTTTGTTTCTTAAGAATGTTCCCCCCTTTTTCTGAATCTAGTACATCAATATATATAGGAGAAATCTGACCCCCTCCCCCCCTGTTGCCCATAAAGTGTCCTTTACAATCATCACAGTGTCCTTGCATAGTTGGTAAAGCCCACGCACGTTTGGTAAAGGTCCTGCAGATTTGGTGAGGGCCCTGCACGTTTGGTATAGCTTGAGCAGTATCATTGACTTTTGAATATGAGTTGGCAGTTAACGCAACGGACATATCGACCATCACGAGGTGAAACTCGACGTGGCCCATCGATCGCCATATCGAGCCTGGCCTCAACTCTGGTTCCAACCTCGATATCGGATATCGGTCCGAGCACCGATCATATGGTTCCGACCTCCTACATCGGACATGTGATCTCGACTACTGGTCGGCTAACCGGTGCCGAGGGTCGACCTCGAGATTCAACCTCGATCTGTTCTTTTATGAAAAAACCTGATTTTGCCATACACAGGCACTTTAAATATTTAGCATCTAAATGTTGTGACAAGGTAATGATGTATGCAATATGAAATTCAAAATTCAATAGTAAACTATTTTGATTCCACATTGTAAATCAAGAGCATATGTAATTAATGCAATTACACAAAGGCGATCCTATAATGTACTATACATTTATAGTGAACGGAAAACAAAGGAAAATGAAATGAAAAACAAAAGAGCTTCACTGAGTAAAACTTGAAAGAGAAAGCAAATAACCGGTGAGGGGGGGGAGGGGGGTTCAGATTGCTCGTACATCAGCACTGGTACATGCGAGAGGAAATTATGTTTATAGCAGCTCAGATCAGAATTAATGAAACCAGCTAGTTGTTATCAAAATCGTGCGCGTGAAGAAAATAGAAATGCGGGAGAATAGAGAAATTTGTTGGGATCGCAAACAACAAGAGGTCATGCAAAAGTTAACACGCAAATTTTAAACGATAAATAAAACAACAAAACAAATATATATTACATTAGATATAATAATTTAATATGATTTGGTCAATTAACATACATATGTAAAAATTAATATAAAAATATAAAAAAACTATCGAGAAAATAATTTTTTCCTAAATAAAACTCTTTTAAATATTACATTATGGATGCTATTGTTTGTTTTTTTTTTCTGTAAAGGAGGGATTCTCAATTTCCAGAGATCACAACCTTTTCCTACAGGACAGGAATCTGTCAAATATAGAAGAGAATCTATACTTTTTTTTTAGAAAACGTAAATTATGGTTAATATTCTAGCATTCCTTCAAGTAAAAGAATACATCCAAATAGGATAAAAGAATCAGGACAAATTCCTCACATAATTGGCTTATCCTTGAATAAAGTGGCAAGAAATGAGGTATACTTTGAGAAAACCTACTCATAATCGTCACTAAATCGAGCTAATCTATACTATATTAAAAGTAGGCCCTTAACGAGATGTCGTTTGTCTTTTTTGCCCTCTAAAAATAGAATTTATAGTGAATAAAATAATTATTTTATTAATATCTTAATATTTAGGACTTTAAAGTCAACTAGAACTTTATTTATTATAGTAGGAAGTCTTAATATAGGACATTTAAATCAACTAAATTTTCCTTTTATAATTCAAAGTCCTAATATTTAGGACCAAATATGAACAAATTTTGACATTGTTTCAAGGTTTCACAACTAAACGTTAGACTTGCATTCAAGGCATTAAAGTCAAAAATGAAGAACTGCTCGTACTTTTTAACTTGAAGAAAGAACTACTATTATTGGTTCTTCCTTTTACTTTTTGGTACTATTGTTATTGTAAAAGTAAAGTTAGATAAGGAATTAGAGTTGAAATAAGCCAATATACTATTAATATGAAGGAAATAATTTCTACTTCTTCTGTCTCAAATTATTTATTGAAATCTTTAAATAGATGTTTAAAATTATTTGTTATTTCAGAAGTTTAAGGTAAAGATAATTATTTTTTATTTTATTTTATCCCAAGCAATAATTATTCTTGCGGATGGAGATGGCACATAAATAAAATAAATGTAATAAAAAGATATTATATTAAAGACATAAATAAGGATAAATTATCAAAAATTCATTCTAATTAATTTGAAACGGACTGAATATTTATTAGTAATCAAGAGCCTTTTAAAGAGATAGAAAGATGATGAATTATTTGTGTTATGAAACATTTAGTTTAACAACAAAACGTAACTTTAACCAAACAAATAATTGGTCAAGGTCAGAAATTTCATCCTACGGTAAAGGTTACAATTACAGATTATTAGTACAGAAGTTATACTAATCAATAAACTCATGAAGTTTACTGGCAAACTTAATTAAATTTTGGTTAGTGCAATAGTATTTTCTAAAAGTTTAAGTTATTAGTAATTGAGATTAAAAAAAACAGAAAAGAAAACTTTTAATTCACAAAATTAAAGTTCTGTATCAAAATTATTCAAAGTTGCAAGTCAAAAGTTATATTTTTCTAAATATAAAAGGACTAATAACAAATAACATTAGATCTTTGTTTAATATTAATTACTATGTATATATTTGTCTTCATTTACAACTAAAATATGTACATGAGTTTATCTATCAATCTTTTTTAATAAGAAAAATATGTCATGTAAATTAAAAATAAAAAAAATAATATTTATATAAATTTTTAAATATAATACGCGTGAAGCGCGTACTCTAAAGCTAGTGTACTATATAACGTACGAACATTAGTCACAAATTGACGCAGTCGGCTGTGAAAAGATATATTATTAATTGATAAATTTCATTATTAGAAAACCTATTCTATATGCTTCATGTATTCCATTTGATGTGCCAACAATTCTTTAATATTCCATTTACATAATTATCAGGGCGAAGCTATGTGTAAGAGTGGTCAATTGAATATTTTTTATCAAAAATTTATATTATGAATAGGATAAAATATTATTTGTTATTGAGTAAAAAATAGACTTTGAAAACCTTTGCATATAACCCACAAAGAATGTTCAAATATTAAATTTTCTGACTTCGTCACTCATAATAATGACAATTTCTTATATTCAAAATTATATTTTAAATTTTCCTTGACCTTTTCTTTTTATATATTTACACAATTCTTATATGATACAAATTCATATATTTTTTCTTTATTTCTTAAATTTCACATAGGATCAAACATCCCCCATAAAATAAAAACTACATTTATTAATCTATGAAACTAGTAGGTGTAAATACATTTTAGGGAAAATTACGCGACAAATTAAATATTTATATTGTATTTAAAATCGTAGTTATATTTTCAGCAAATTTACTATTCGTAGCTATATTTGAATTTTATAGCAAATTCATGAAATAAGAGATTAATTATTTTGAATTGCAGCAAGAGAGCAACAAGCTTTCATAGCTTAGTTGGTTAGAGCGCTTGCTTACCTAGAGAAGGCGTTGAGTTCGATTCTTGACAAGAGCATTTTATTTTTTCGTATTTCTGTATTTTGCCTTAGTTGTATTCTTTGCGCGAACAAATACAATCGATAAAGGTTGTATCCGTTGTATATACCCCATACATACAGTTGATACAAGTTGTATCTTTTGTATACACCGTTGCATTTCACCTTGGTTACAGTTGATACATATTGTATACACGCGATACAAGTTAGTAACAATTGAATAGCTATTAGGCTCTAAACTATGGCGGTTTTTGAAAATTCCTCTACATTTTAGCCATATTTTTTTTTACGGTAATCTTGCTGGTGATAGAGAGTCGTTCAGTAATTACGATTTCACCGTGGAAATGACACCAGATAGCCACTTTTAAGCATGTTGTTTGAAATATATCCACAATTTACAATGTATTTAAAGATTAGCCAATTTCGCTCAAACTTCAGGACACGACGTCCTAGAGTTTAAACCTCAAAATTCAAACTTCAGGACATCGTATCCTAAATTTCGAAAATCGTGTCATAAAGTTCAACTCGTATGTCCTGAATTTTAAATTAGTAGTTCAGAAATTTAGGACACTTAGTCTTTAATTTTAAATTAGCTGCTCAAAAATTGATGACACTAAGTCCTGAATTTCCAAATTCAGAATACTTAGTTCTGAAGTTTAGGTGTATTGACTAATCTTTAAATACTTTATAAATTATAAATATATTTTAAATAGTGGGCTTAAAAGTGATTATTACTGCCGTTCGCCCCCGAGCTCACCAACCCCTGTGGAGGCCCACACCGACTTGTTCCATAGTCCAATACCAATTAGTCGAATGTGCAGAAACAAAATAATATTGTCGACAGTGGACCTCCACTCCTATACGATAAAATGAACCATTGCAGACGTATTGTAAGGATTTTCTACATTCCTGGCCCACTTTATCATTTTGCTCCCTTATCTTTTTGGGCAAAAAAGAGTTGGTAAAATGCTGAGCTTTAGACACTTTCTGGAGTTCTCACTCAACAAAGTTTTAGGTCACCATCTCACCAACTCTCTCCGCCATATCACTCCCCTCCCCCCCCCTCCTCCCCGGGTCCACCTTCCCTGACGCTCATATCCACCACCTTTTGTTTCTATTATTTAATATTTTGGTTGGTATTTAGGTTCCAATTATTTCGTGATTGAAGGACTTAATTAGCTTTTCGTTTGTGACATAAATAATTGAGCAAAAAACATAAGTAGACAGTATTTAAGAAAATTTAACAGAATCATGACAGTAGTAGTAAGTAATTAACAAAAATGGCACCTAATTAATGTCATTCCTTAAGAGAAACGTAACTTTTTTTGCTTATTTGTAGGAACTAAGTTATTGTAGATATGTACCCATTTCATTTGTTTTTGCTTTTTTGTAGAGATTCTCTTCTAACATTTATCTTTCTTCTCTTCTATTTAAACTCTCTTATTTTTCTTTCCTTCTTCACTTAACAGAAATTATGCATATTCATTCAAGATTCTACGAGTCAAGTCACTAACACACTAACTCTCCTATTTTCTGGCTTTTTGTCTTTCTTTTAATTTTCTTTTAAAGTGAAATAAATTAATAGAATATTTACATAATATTCACAGTATAATTTACATTATATTTTTTATACAAATATATATTGATGGACCTGAAGAGTAATAGGTGAAATATTTTGATGAAATATTTACTTTATATCCATAGTATAATTGCAATTAATAATGGTTTGTTTTATTGAAGGAATATTAAAATTATATAAAACTTTTACAATATATTATATTATAAATATACTAAATGTATATTTTGCTGAAAAAAATAGAATTATAAAAATAAAAATAAAATATTAAAGACAAAAATATCAAAAATCCCCTTTGTATAAATATATTTTTGAGGTATAATTTCATTATAAAACACACTCAATTGTGTATATTTAACATCGTATAAATAAGGTATGGTTTGAATTCAAATGTTGTTATGTAATATTTTTGGTATATTATATGTATGAAGTATATATAAATATTTATATTTACTGTCATATTTTAAAATAGACAATTTGTATCAAATATTAGGAAAAATCTGCCATACCGATGAGCAATGACAACATATCAGAAAGAAATTTTATACTTGAATACTTGATCGTGTGGCAGATGATGATACTATGTATAATACGCCAAATTATATATCATCGAAGAATAAAAAACATGAGGAGAAAGAAATAATTGATTTAACTCTTGCGTTGGTAATTTCTTAGAAGAGTGAGATTTGCTAAAGATTGTGAGAAAGCAACAATAGTATTTGAGCATCATTTTCGAAAAAGTAAAGTTAAATTGATAAGTGATGGGAAAAACTTTTAGTGAAATAAGAGAAGACATGAAAATTCTCCCAAAGAGAGAAGAGAAATCTTCTCAGCGGTTATCTATTATGAGAGAGAAAGAGAAATAAAATATCAAAAATTTAAATATAATCCTTTATTTTTAGAAAGAGTTAGAAAATAAATACGTTGTTAAATACTATATTTGTAGTAAAATATGCTATTATTGAAATAATTCAAATATAATAACATTAATATAAATACTATTTCATAAAAGCCCTACAATATAAAAATCTCTAAATAATTTGATTCCGTATTTAATCGTTCACCATGATATTAAAGACATAGTTGGTAAGAGCTTAAATTATTATTGTCGTATTAAAGATATGAAATTATGAATGGAAGGGAATATCTTCGTATTTTTTATATATTAGCTAATAATGAGCGGAGAAAAGTTCGGGTTAGACGTGAGCAGTAGGAATTTATTTAGGGAATAAGTCAAGTCGAACAGGCGCGGTAGGTGAAGTCAAATTTCGAGCTCCAATACAGCGAGTCCGACCTCCCACCATACTATATATATTAGTACTTTGTGTATTCATCATTTCTGGGAGGTTTTGATTTATATTTCTCAACCCACTCCCAACCATATTGCCACCCACAACATTAAGCAAAAAAAAACTCAACTCCGCTTTTTATTTACAAGGTAATTTAGTTAACTCCATACCATTTTTCCATTTATATTGAAAGTGAATTTCTATTTAATAATGTATTCATAAGTTCGTAATCTCAATCAGTTATTATAGAGAAGTTTTGGGATTCATTTCAGGGAATTGAACCGGTTGATCAACGATGAAGATCGAAGTGAAAGAATCAACGATGGTAAAGCCGGCGGCGGAGACGCCACAACAGAGGCTGTGGAACTCTAATGTGGATTTGGTGGTGCCGAATTTCCACACGCCAAGTGTTTACTTTTACAGGCCGACGGGATCCCCAAATTTCTTCGACGGAAAAGTGCTAAAGGAAGCTCTAAGCAAAGCACTTGTGCCGTTTTATCCTATGGCGGGGAGGCTGTGTAGGGACGAAGATGGTCGTATTGAGATTGACTGTAAAGGTCAGGGGGTGCTTTTTGTGGAAGCTGAGTCGGATGGTGTGGTGGATGATTTTGGTGATTTTGCGCCGACGTTGGAACTCCGTCAACTCATCCCCGCCGTTGATTACTCACAAGGAATTCAATCATATGCTCTCTTAGTGTTGCAGGTACGTTTTTGGTTACCATGAATTCTTTACTTTTGAGTAATATGTGTGTGTACTATAATTGCCTAAATGCTAATTCCCATAAGTTTCTATTAAAAAAATATGCTTTCTGTTGCTTCGAATAGTTGAATATGAACACAGGCACGCAAATAGATTCAATTTTGTTCCCCTTTTTTCTCTGTTCTAGAAAGGTTAAAAGCCATAGGCAACAGCCTCAAACACTAACTGGAATGTCATTCTTTTCTATATTAGAGTATATGATTAACTTTTTAATTTTAGGGTTCTCATTTTACTTTAATGACAAGCCTTTATATGATTGACATAATATGTTTAAGATCAAGATTTTAAACTATTTTTTATACTTGATACGGTCAAACTTTTCTATAGCAGTCATCCTCTATAACGATAATTTACTAAATCGGTGAAGTTTCTTTTGGAACCAATTTTCATGTTATGTAATAATAATATATTTTCCAACAATACTTTGTTATACCTGCCAAAAAATATCTGGAGAAGCAATGTATTTATAGAGATGTTTGACTGTATACACATATAGTTAAGACGCAAATTCAAAATCTTCTTTTATTTTTTAATTAGATGCCTGATTAAACTAAGATATATGAAAAGAAACAAATATAATATATAGTTTCAAATGTAGAAGCATAGGGAATGGTGATCTAGTTAATTACCCAAGGACTCCATTTTCGAAGTGAGATTAACTTGTTGAATGAGGCTTCTTCCGCTTTGTACAACTGACTAATTGTGTTTGATTAATGTATATTACTTCTGTTGGAAAAAAATAAAAATGAGGGACTAGTTGACTACATTATCGAAATAAGAAAAGTTGTTGAACACCGGGATTGACTTTTATCCCAAATTCCTGTTTAGGTAAATGTTGATCCACAAAAGATTTCTCCCAAATTGCCAAGGGTACACGAATGCCACATTAATGAGTGGTCAAAATCCGTTTAAAAGTAATACTTTTTGTAATATTTAAAAATAATTTAACTTTAAATTACTCTTAATAATATGTCTGACATGTTTAAAACACAAGCTTCTAAGGCTTTTTGTCTTTTTCTTAAGTCCTATTTTTAGTCAGACTATGCTACATAATTTAGACGGATTCGTCCTGCCCTCCCTAAAAAACGATTTGACACAAAATGGTTAGGCTCTCCTTTATATATTGCATTCGGTTACTGGATTATGCTGACCACTAGTTAGTATTCAGATAATTTTATAATAATGGTCCTTTGATTTAATTTTGATAAACATGTGAAGCGAAAAACAATCAGGAGTGGTTATATATTTGGAAGTCAATATTGGACGAATTTAGGTGGCTTTACGTTTTCATTCGTTTCTCTCTCCCCTTCCCACCAACCCCCTGCTGCCACCTGTCATTTTCCTTTACTTCTAGTGTATTTTTCTTCTGGTTTTCACTTCTGTATATGCTTTTGTATTTTTGTGGATCGTAATTTCTTCGCCTTCTTACCACATTCATTACTTATATCAATATTTAGTATCATTTTTTAATACTTACACAAAAGAATTATTAAATAATCGAATTTTAAGGAGGGGAAGGGAAAACGGGGGGGGGGGGGTT
>MCJB01001094.1:0-31544 GCA_002018475.1 Nicotiana obtusifolia | reverse complement strand
CACAAAGAGTAGGAAAAAGAACAAGCTTAATTTGAATGCTCCTGCATTTACTCCTAGCCATCTTCAAGCTGTTGTAACACCTGTTTCTGGACAGAAACAACAACAAATATTGCAACAGAGGGACAACAGAAAGAGATTGGTAACACTGGACAGCAGCAACAAGGTGAAAGTAATGGAAATCAGCAACTGCGGCAACTGTGCACAAATAGTCCAGTTAAATCGACTGCAGCAGCACTTTTGACAATTGAACAGCAGCAACTTATAAATCGCACATCCAATCCAGGTATCTCTAATGATGTGGCAATCACAACAGCCAGAAAACAGAAGCAGCAGCATCAAAGTGAAAATTCAGCAGCTCGTACTGGGAACCAGATTACAGTAGCATCATCTGTCCAGCAAAATAACACTATCATTGCACAAACCATTGGACAGCAGGTCCAGCAGCATACTGGAAGAAACATGCCACATATCTCACTGGAAAACACAAGAATTTTGGATGCGTTGGTAAGTCACAAACCTTTACCTTATTCAACAACAAGTAAATCTGGTAATTTAGCGCTAGATAATTTGGTTCCACAAGACTTTGTACAACCATTGTCTGAAGCTAATATCGGACGAGATATGTATGAAGAAGGTGAGGAGGACGAAATGCTACAACAATGTTTGTTCGAGGCTGCTAAACGAGGTGATTTATCACCTACGTATAGTGGTAAAATGAAGAAATCACATCTAAGAAATAAGAGTTGGGATGGCAAGATGAATGAGGACATCCATGTTAGGCAACTTCCTATGAGAGTTGCTAAGCAAAGCCAGATTACCTCAACTTCATCTACAAGACCGAGACGTTCAAAGAGGAAATGATTTTCAACTACATTTGGAACCGGCGGGAAGAAGATGATAAAGAGGAACAAATGGAAGACATGACCAAATTGGAAAAGGAGGGACAAGCTAATTATTGTTACTATGTTTTATTTTATCATTTTGTAAGCATAATCATTTGTAATATCATCATAGAGTGTATTATAAATTCTATGATAATCATAGAATATCTAGTTCTAGCTAGTTCTTTCTTTTTGCATGCGTGCTAATAATGAGGCATTTTATTTGCCTCGATAGGATTAGTAAGGTAAGGTTTAGCTCGAAATGTTGCTTAGGTCCTATGCCTTTGGAACAGACCAACGGCTATGAGATTATATGCCCTCGTGAGACAATATTGCCGGCAGCTACACCATGAATCCTCTACATGAGGCTGCTACAGAGGCAATGTGAGGCGCAGAGGAGTAATTATATAGCCAAGGCATATAGGCAACAATACTCGAGCTATTGTCCCCCTTACTTGTCCTTGTCCTTTTGCGGACCTTTGTTTTCTTTTTTTATCTATAAAATATTATAATTTGCCAAAAAAAAAACAAAAAAAAAACAAGGCCCCGGCTATACCTCAAAACACAATACATGAGAAATAAAAAATTCATGACCCCGACGTGAAGTAGGGCTCACCAAGTCAGCTGAAAGGAGGATGTACTGCTACCACTAATCGATGCTGCCTGCTATGGAACCACCTGCATCCATTAAAAGATGCAGCACCCCGAGAAAAGGGACGTGAGCACATGTGGAATAGTACTCGTATGTAAGGTAGACATAACAACATGAAAATACGGTAACTCAAATAAGAGGCAAATAAAGTACATCAAGAAACTACAGAACAGCCCATAAAATCACATGTCAAGTCTTATTATACTTGCATCATTTTGAACTTTTTTTGGGATCAAATGTTCCATTCGAAGTATGCGTGGGATACAAAATATGATGTAAAGGTAATAACATGTACAAACAAGGGCAATGGAAGTGGCACCTATTGTTTATGTTGCCTATGCATCTCACCAGACCGTCCATAGCCCTCTCTTACTATTCCCTTATGCGTTTTGTGTACACATATTATATTATACACCTATGTGTTTCATAAACCGTCCATAGGATTCACATATTATATTATACACCTATGCGTTTCATAGACCGTCCATAGGATTTATTCATATCATACACCTATGCGTTTCATAGACCATCCATATAAACTAGAAGCGACATGATTCACATTACATTTAAGGTCGTAAGTTCCCCAATCATTGAAATACTTCGTGTTCATGCTCATCATGAAGAACACAGCTCATTACATTAACACATGTATGACAAATCAATAAGTAGATTTCAATGGCACATTGACCCAAATTTCTTTTCTTAAGTTTCCTCATCGTTTAGCATAGGACATCTCATACTCGCTTCTTCCACTTTCAAGCAACATCATAAGTTATCGATAATAAGAGCATTGAGTTTTCTTTCGAATTTTTAAGCATAATAACATTCATTGAAACATGAATTAAAGCCATAACATTTTGATTCATAAATCACACTTGAACACATTCCCGAAGGAGAGCATAATGTGATAGGAGCAATTGAATCATATTTTGAGCATATAATATCCAACATAATGCTTATTTGGAATAACTGGATATTTTAGGAATGACCCAAATCATGAGAAAATTAGAACTTGGGCCAACCAAGCTTGAAACATACGAGGACATCATGGAATTCGATTCAACTGAGGGAGTTTAGCCAACATACCTTGCTTGAGCTTTCCTTAAGTTACTACAATGTTCTGGAAATCCGACCAATCCCAATCTATTTTGAGATATAACAGAATTGAAACAAATTAGGAAGATATTCATGATTTCAGCTCATTTGAGCATTTTATCAAATATTAGGTGTGCAAATTTGACCACAAGGTTCTTCTACACGATTTCCTTCACTCCACAACCAATTTAATACCAAGAGTTTACTCATATTTGCTCAATTGACTTCCCACCATCTTCATTGCTACATGCATGCATAAATAACAACTCTCATACCCAATAATCACACTCCCAATTACTCATCTTCTACCCCAAACTCGAAATTGAAGACTAGGGTTAGAACCTTACATCTTGGGTGAATATCTTGTGAGATTTCCTTGTTGGATTTCAAAGCTTGGACAAAGATTGATGAACAACACTTGGGGCTTCCTCCTCTCTCTCTAGAACACTCCCCTCTTCTCTCTAAAATCGTCCGATTTTTGTTCCAAAATGAGCTTCAAGGGCTTTTAATCAACTTGGGGTCAGGTTATAAAATCAATAAATGGACCTTTCGAACTCAGTTATGCGGCCGCAAAGTGGACTACAAAACAGGTATGCGGCCCACAAAATGGACAGCAGAAATGGTCCTAAAACTGGGCTGTGCGGGTTGGGTCTGCGGTCCGCAGAGCGGTTATGGGGCCGCAGAATTGACCACAGAATCTCCTAACAAAATTCCTCGTTCTAACTCTGCGATGGAAGTGCGAACCGCGAAACAATTATGCGATCGCAGAATGGACCGCACAATGATCTTCAAAATTCAACAATTTTCTGTTCAACTTTGCGAAGCTTATGCGATCCGTGGACCAGTTCTGCGGTCGCGAACTTGACCGCTGAATCGCCTTCTTCTGCCAAAAATTCCCATGAACACATTAGTGCATTTTCAATCCAAAATGTCCGTGCCGTGGTCCAAACACTTTAGCCAACCTCGACATCACAAAACCTTAAATTCTTTGCCGGAAACTTACGAGGCCTTACACCTTAACCATAATTAAGTACCCGATCTCATTGTTTATTCAATTTCAATTTGCACAAAAACTATAACATTGCAAATAAAGTTTCTGTTTTGATTTCACATTTCTATCAACTGGGAGTTGTAAGTCCTTTTTCTGCAGACCAAAAGTTGCATTAATGCATCCACCTATTTGCGAATACAACAACTAAATTCCAAACAAATTGGGGTGGGCTATTTGTGAACACATCTATAAAATGACCAGCACATTAACAAGTTATGCATTGGAAAAAACATACTTATCGTGCTTTTCTAGATAAATACATGATTGGAATTCTTAATTTTCTATGTTATCAGTATGTTGCAAAGATAAAGTAGCAATTCAATAATCAGACGAATAAAATTACCAGTAGAAAGGTCAGGCTGTAACTATAAACACCTGAATTTATCAGATTGAATCACTTGCTGGAAGAAAGTTGAGAATCACACTTACCTCCGACTTGTCATCACAGTGCCTAATGGACACTGGTGCATTTCTGGAATTGTCATGAGCAAAAGACTGTTTTTCATCAGTCTAATTCTTGACTAGATCTTGTCTTTAGTTTACCAAATGAAGAACCATCATCCTTCACTTAAACATTTCCGCTAAAATGAAGATAAAGATTATGAACCTTAAACAGCTGGGTAAGAGCAAATTGATGTAAATATTAAAAAGCTTCATCGTTAATCAAACTGTTAATAAGAGGACTTTAAACTCCATATAGTTTCTTCCTTGCTACGAGGCATAGCACAGCTTTTTCAATCTGATGCATTACTGCCAGAATCACACATCATCTTCAGTTTAAGTATAAAACATTTTTTCATAGGTAATACACCCAATATTCTAATGCATTGGATTGCTTTTGGATATCAAGATCTCAGCATGAAAAATGGCCTGTAACTTCTTCAAAACTGCTGGCATTAGCTCATAGTCTAACGGCTATACACACTGTTTATCAAATGGCTGATACTATCCAACTGTCACTAAACAACATGGTGCTAAATCAGACTTCTACTCCACTTTCTAGCTGACTTCATTTGCTTCTGTTCGACAAAGTCACCGATATTTGTCTTCCAGATATTTACTTTAACAAAGCAGGAGATTATGTTAGAGATTGTTATACATCGTGGATGACTAGAAATCACCGATATAACAAGTCATGCTCCAATTTAGGATCA
Source organism: Nicotiana obtusifolia (assembly GCA_002018475.1). NCBI lineage: Eukaryota > Viridiplantae > Streptophyta > Magnoliopsida > Solanales > Solanaceae > Nicotiana > Nicotiana obtusifolia. The sequence continues at coordinate 26,711 of MCJB01001094.1, read as the reverse complement.
CAACAATACAACAGCAGGTGTCACTCCTATCTATTTCCTAAGGAAGGACCATGCACAGCTAATAGTGTACATGAATACAAAAATATAATACTAGTAGTTTTCATTCAATAACTGTAACCAAAATCTTGGTAGGCATAGTGCAAGGTAACTAACAAAAATGACACAAAGGTCCACATAAAGTGTAATACCTTCCCTTTCTGATTGACCAGTTCCATTTCCAGTTGAATCACAACCTCAATGAGCCCTGGTTGAAAGCTGCTTCTCCTTGGTCGGGTTCCAAATTTTTAATGTCGAGATTAACTTCACTTCCTAAACTTTCACGAATTACAGTCTCCTTAACACCACCAGCAGCTTGACGATTCAATTCAAAACCATCTGTTATCTCTAATTCCTAATCTTTGTGAATTTCTCTAACCATTGAAACATTCAGATCATGATTTTTTGCCATTTTTTCCTTTCGACGTGACATCTTAACGTTTCAATTTTTGCTCTGGCGCCTTTACTCTAGCACCTGCTTCCGAATTTTCCTCCTTCAATTAATCTATCCTCTTATACATCTCAAATGTCAACCTACATTTATCGGCTTGTGCTTTAGCAAGTTAATTCTTCAGTTAATTGCCGATACCTTTCTTCAGCTCTTTTCTCCCTAATACAAAACAAATTTTTCTCTTCCTCCAATTTAGTTACATTTTCACTCAATTCTTCACATTTTCCATGGAAACTGTTCAATTCCTCCTTCAATATTATCTTTTCTATCAGATAAAGCTCGATTCTTCTTAATTTCATCGCTCTTTTTCACCGATCAAGTTCAGCCACAAGCCTAGATTTTCGGTCCATAAGGATTTGCTGTACACGAGAAACTCCTTTTCTCGATACGTTGATTTTAAATGAGAAATTAACTCCTGTATAGACGAAGCTTTTGAAATAGTACACAAATTAACAGCAGGCTTCGGCGGTAGATCAGGTTGCATGGGCTACTACCGGTAAGCGAGGTGATTACAGATTTTGTACCGGAAATCGTTGTAAAAATGTGAAGCCAAAATACGACGATTTATTTCATAGAAAACCTAACATGCAGCAAAATTTGAAGTCTAAAAGAGAGAGGAAATATTGAAGATTTACTCAGCTATGAACTCCAAGATTGAATTACATTTTTGCCGCCATGGCTAGAAGAAAAAAAGAAAAATAAAGTTGTAAGTCTTCATAGTTTCTGTTTTATGTAGCTTGATATATATGTGTTTTATATCTTCTACTTTTTATCATTTTTCTTGAGTTTAAATTGATTTGGAATGACTTGAATCGTACTAAACATTAACTGGATTTCCCATTTACTTCTTGCTTGTCTTAAAGAGTTTTTGTGATCTTTTATTCTTGAAGGTATGATCATGTATTTCTTTCCGTGCCTTAATATTATTTTACCGTATAAATTTTAATGTAGCATATATTGGTATGAGTTTTCATTTTCATTGTTGAGTACCTGCTTTATTGTTTGTGTTGAGTTGTTACCAATTATTGTTATTGATGTAGGGCCCTTATTTATGTTGTCCACGCTTCAGAGTGCAGGCCTAAGCGTGAGGGGTGTGTTGAGTTGTCCTACATCGATGAGATTTGAGGTGTTTAGTCTCCTTACTCTTGAGCAATCCTCATCTCATAAGCTAGCTTTTGGGTTTGAGTTAGGCTCAAGGTCCATTTATCATGGTATCAGAGCCAGGCTCATCCCAATTATTACTACCGATGTTGAGCCTCCATTTATGTTGTCCACGCTCCAGAGTGCAGGCCTGGGCGTGAGAAGGTGTGTTGAGTTGTCCCACATCGATGAGATTTGAGGTTTTTGGTCTACTTATATAATTTTAGACAATCCTCATCTCATAAATTAACTTTTGAGGTTGAGTTAGACCCAAGATCTATTTGTGATTTGTATTCAAAATGTCTCAGACGCTGACTTTCTGCATATTCTCTTTTAATCTTTTTATGTGCTTAGGTGAGAGTACCTTTCCTATACGAAGATGGGAACTAACTACGGATGCTTTCTCTGTCTCTTTCAATAACCTTCAATAAAAAAAAAAGATTCTTCTTTTTCTTTTCTTTTTTTTTGGCCCTTCCGCTTTTCTTTCTCTTTTGCAGTTTTATTTTAAAAAATCACATCAATATTGCTTTATGTCTCTTTAGTTACACATCATTATTATGCCTCTGAATCTCCTTGGTTACTTATCGTTATTATGCATTGAGGGTTCATTTGGTACCAACATAAGTAATGCGGGGATTAGTAGTGCAGGGATTAGTAATACAAGGATTGTAGTGTTGAGATTATTTTTTATCAAGTGTTTGGTTCATTGTATTAAAAATTAATTATGCAATGTATAAGTTTGGATTTAGTAATTTTAAGTCTTATCCATGTATAGCTAATCCATGGATTAGTAATCCCTTCCTTTCCATGGTATTAGTTAATCTCTCATATGAGGTATAACTAATCCATGTATTAGGTAAGAGTAAATTAAATTGACCAACCAAACATGGTATTGAACGGATTAATTTTTATACGGGGATTATTTTGCTTAATACGGCCTACCAAACGACCCATGAGGTTCTTTGGTTACTTGCTATCTTTATTTTTGAGAAATTAGAGAAGAAGAAAAAGGAGATTTGTATTTGTTTTTCTCTTTGGAAAATAAATGCGCAAGGAGTAATAAAGGAAAAAGAAAAAGGAAATAGAAGAAAAAGGTAACTTAAATGGAAAAGGGAAAGAAAAAATTAGAGAAAATATTTGTAAAATTTGATTCCTTTGATTTGTGCCACAGATTCGATTTTACCTTTTTTTTTTCTTTTAATTTCTTTCATTATGTGTTGTTATTTTGTCTTGGGTAGGTATACAAGATTAAAAACTCATAAGAGGTAGAAAACCAGAAAAGAAAGTTAAAAAACTAATTTGTCAAATGAAAAATGGATTAAGAACTTGAAGTTTAATCTATTGGATTTGAAAAAAAGGAGTTTTGTCTTCTTTCTTTTCTTTTTTTTTTTTTTTTGAAAAGAAATGAATGGGTAAGGATGTAAGAAACAGAAAAAGGAAATAGAAGAAAAAGGTAGATGGAATTGAAAAGTGAAGGAAAATATTTGTAGAATTTGATTTTGTTGATTTGTGTGGTATATTCGATTTTACCTTTTTTCTTTTAATTTCTTTCATTTTGTTTTGTTATGTTTATATTGGAGAGGTCTAGAAGACTAGAAACACATAAGTGATAGAAAACTAGAAAAAAGTTTCAATGCTAATTTGTTAGATAAAAGATGGATTAAAATTTGAAATTTAATCTATTGGGTTGAAAAATTATATGAGTCTTTAACATATTCGGATATTAGTATAAGGATTATTTTGTATGTCAAATAAAGTTTTTAATAACTGCACATGAAGCACGGACAAATTTACTAGTTGAATATAATAAAACCAAGTATCATAATTCATTGGATTTTTCCTCACTTTATCTTCATATATTCAAACCTCCTTTTTCCAATTAAACATCTTCTATACTTTCCCTATCACCATACTGCTTCTCAAAAGCAACAAATTTCTTGTACAAATATTCACCTCTATCTTTATCTATATGATAAAGTGAAAATTTATAGATACACCCAGCTATCTCAATTCCCTTACACTTCTCTTCAAACTCCGCGAACACCAAGAACAATTTCTCAACCTCCTCATCATTAAGAGATAGTTTGGTAGGTTGTACAAAATAATCTTTGTATAAAAATTTAATCCGTCCAATATAATGTTTGGTTGCGCAATTCAATTTATGCATACCTAATACATAGATTACTTATATCTCATAGGAGGGCTTAGCTAATATCAACGAAACCAAGGAATTACTAATCCCTGCATTAACTATACCTAGATAAGACCCTAAAATTACTAAACCGCCCCTCAAACCCTTTTCCTAAATTTCTTTATATACAGAAAGAAGAATATTCAAGGGAGGGTATAATTGTAAAGAAGATTTTGTACAGTTTTAAACCAAACACAAGCTAATTTTTAATACAATAAACCAAACACTTGATAAAAAATAATCTCAACACTACAATCCCTGCATTACTAATCCTGTATTACTTGTGTTCGTACCAGACGACCCCTGACTAACTTCTCCACAGTGGTCTTCCTAAGGTTAACTATTCTTCCATTCTTTATTTCAAAATTGGCATACGAAATCCATGAATTAACATTACTATGACACTCTACCAAGCTCTCGAACATAGCAAGTGCTTTTTCTACTTGATTGTACCTTAATTCGAAATTAATGTATGAAAACCAACTTTGTTCATCAGGCTTCAACGTTATTCATCTATCGAAAATCTGACAATAGAGAGTAAAATTCCGTAGCATCTCTTCCATGTGAATGTATTTGTACCATAATTGATCAACTTTAGGCTATTACTGCCCTGTCCCATACATTACGTGCATGGTTAATAAACTTATATTTCATTTCAAATTCAGCGCATTTTTACCTTATTGTATGGTCACGATAATTCAATTCTATGGCACGTTCGTAAATTGAACGTGTTCTTTTGAAATCCTTTTGAGTTTCTTCCCATTTTGCATATTTGACTAACGAATTTTTGTTGTTAATTTGGCCTCGAATTCCTTGCGCTTGCGATTGCGGTAATCGGTGAGTTCAGTTGAGTCGGCGATTTTTTGCGTCGGTGGTGGTTGGATTTGCGATTCGTGAGAATCCCTTGCCTCGCGGAGGATTTGTTCGCCGGTGATTTGATTTGGTACCGGAAATCTTAACTTTACTTTTATAGGTCTCGGAAACTTGACTCGGGTCGGGTCTGATTTGAACTTCATTGAAGAAATTACAATGGATATGGAAGCTCAAAAGCAGAGAAGAAAACTATAAAGCACAAGGGACGGAGTGGGATGGGTTTTATAGAGGTGAATTCACAATCCGAATGGAACTTGGATTTTTTTTTCTTTTTTGGTTATTATAGTTTGAGTAGGATTTGGGATTAATTTCACATACATTCACTAAACCTATTATGATACTAAAGTTATAAATTTACTTTACCAAAATGAGTAAACTGTACCCTATAAATCACAAAATTATTTTTATATAAAAGAAACAATATTTTAACTATACTATTAAAAAGTGAGTGCTATAGCACCCCACACCTGCTAATGTAACATTCTAAAAACAAAAGAAAGAATTATAAGAAAATACACTTTGACTTCACATCATAACAAAAATGGTCCATATTTTTAAGTTTCACCCAGCCTATTTCATATTGTATATATTTTAAAAGTACTAGCAAAAGTATCAGCAGGTAACCCCTATTTCAAATTATTTTTTTACAATAACTGCTTTTAAATGCTATGGAGTTAAATTAGTTGGTCAAGTTATCCATTTCGTTTGAGATTACGACAAAAAATTTACTGCAAAAACTAAGAATATTTTTGTTCTAGAGTCTCGTGATTTTTTAGATCCTTCATGATTTAGTTTTTTAATCTTTGAGTTAAATTTTAGATTTGGGTTTTTAGAATTTGTTAGTTTTTTGGATTGGATGTCGCCAATTGTTTGAAAATATCAAGAGGAGTTCAAAACTTAAATATGAAGTGATTTGCGGTAGATTTAAGCTAGATTTGAGTTAAATTTCAGAAGAGGCTCAAGGAAGAAAACGAAGCTGTTTTTGTATAATAGTGTATATGAGTGTATAAACACCTCTTATACACTCTTATATACTTTTATAGACCTTTATACAAGCATCTGTAGAAGAACTTCTTTCATGATTTTCAGTTGCAATTGTTGTTCAAAACCAGTCTAAATCTCCATTAAATGACTTCTAATTTTATGTACAATCTCCTTATACTATTTCTAACAAGTCTAACTAATACCCAACTCCAAATTTCTCACAAGATCAGATTCAAAATTTAAACCCATTTATTTAAGTTTGCTCAACAATGATGAAACGTCCAAATCTTCATAAATGACTTCAAATTTTGTATACAACCTCCTTATTGTAATAGCCCATAAATTTTAAACAAGGACATATTGGTCATTTAATAAACTAAAAAAAAAAGGATACACAAAAAAGGGACGAACCCCACCAGATTTTAATCTGGCAAAAAGGAAAAACAAAGAAAGGGATTAAGGGAAGGGGGAAGAACTAACGGCAAACAATAAAAGAAACAAACAAAAGAGGGCTATGGGTAGTAGAAGAATTCTAACACAGGGAAAACTCACGGGCAGCAATAAGTTAAGGGAAAATCTGGTGAAAAGCTTGGCAGCTACTTTTGAGAACAAAAGAAAATGTGAGATTTGCACTTTTTCTTCCATTGAAAAGCACAAGAAAACTTCAACACAAAGAAACTAATTAAACAGAGAAGGAGGAGAAGGAGGAGAAGGAGAAGGAGAAGGAGGAGGAGAGAGGAGGAGGAGGCGAAAGAGGAGAAGGAGGAGGAGGAGGAAGAGGAGGAGAAGGGGGAAAAGAAAAATGAGGAGAAGGAGGAGCAGAAGGAGGAGAAGGTGGAGGAGAAGGAGAAAGAGGATGAGGAGGAGAAGAAGGAGGAGGAGGAGGAGGAGGAGGAGGAGAGGAAGGAGAAGTAGAAGGAGAATAAGAAGGAGGAGGAGGAGGAGAAGAAGAAGAAGAAGAAGAAGAAGAAGAAGGAGGAGGAGGAGAGGAGAAGGAGAAGAAGAAAAAGAAGAAGGAGGAGAAGGAGGAGAAGGAGGAGGAGGAGGAGGAGGAGGAGGAGGAGAACAAGGAGAAGAAGGAGGAGGAGAAAGAGGAGAAGGAGAAGAAGAAGGAGAAGGAGGAGGATAAAGAGGAGAGGAAGGAGAAGAAGAAGAAGCAGGAGGAGGAGGAGGTAAATTTTTGGACTTAACTCATAGATTTGATTCATAAATTCCATGGCTATTGAGTTGGGATTGAAAATTATTTGAAAAATTAATATTAATGAAATAATGGAGTCCATGAAATTTTTCATGAATTAATGAATATACTATAGGTTTGTGGTTATAAACTTATATATTTCTATATATATACCAATAAAAAAAAGGATATTCCTTCAAAAACTTTTTCATTTCAGTAGAGAAGATAATCAAATATGATTGCTATTAATATTGGTGATATTGGAAAAATTGCAATGGAATTTTGATAGTAGCAAGTTGGGAGACTGAAATGGGTCTTGATATTTCAAGTAGAATAAGAGGGATTTGTTGGGTTATTATAATTCGACGAATTAAAAGCCCAATATGAAACTATGAGGGCTGGACATTCTAAATTAGCTATGAATTAGCCTAAACAAGAAAATTAACATGAGACCGATATTTATGTGACTATAGATTGATTGAAGAAAGTCACACTGATCACTCGAGGTGACGTGTTTGGTATTTTGGCACGAGTACTGTGAGTAGTAACCCTTCCGCAGTTTGTGTTTTCATAACCACCATGATTTATATATGATTTGAAAATAAATGTGTTACCGATGCTTTGAAATTGCATGTGGGACAAGTCCTTTACTCGATAGGGTACTGTCACACCTCTTTTTGGTACACTTCCCGGAAAGGAAATATATTAAAAGAATTTTTCCAATTAAAGTGACATTATTCGAACTGGGATCATTTATTTATTTTTAGAGTCGCCACTTGGAATATTTTAATTGGTGTCCAAGTCACCAATTTATTTTATCCCAGATCGAGAATAATTTCGACTTTTATTTTTGAAGTCTGCGAACCAGAAATTCTAAGTAAGGAATTCTGTTAACCCGAGTGAAGGTGTTAGGCACCCTCGGATTCCGTGGTTCTAGCACGGTCGCTTAATTATTATAATCGACTTATTATTTGATTTAATACCTGTTATTAGCCTATGGTGCATTTTTACTTTATTCCGCTTTTAAATTATTAAAGAATTGCGATGTTAATCAAAATATGTCACGAATTACGTCACATAAATGCACCCGTAATTTGTAACACCTTTTAATTAAACACCGGGATTTTGGATTCGGGTCACATAAATGCGCACCTGAATTTAGGAAATTAAATTAGTAGCCTAACGCGCCTAAAGCAAATTACGCGTTTTTATTTTTTGTCGAGGGCCATGGAATTTGCTAAATGGCACGCCTCAGTTTTTCTAAATGTTTAATTAACGAGGGCCATATGCTCGTATAATTATTTGATATGGCACGCCTCGACTTAGTTTTAACATTGTTTTTTTTTTGAAATTGTTTAAATCGGGCCACCTAAGAGGCACCCCCGAAAGTCGGCATCGTCATTATGTCACGAGAACCGTACCCACAGCGACGACGCAATTAATTACGTCCAAGATTTTATTATTAAAGTTTGAAGAATCGAGATTTATATATACCGACTTCATATTTTAATTAATTACGAGGGCCATGGATGATCGCTACCAATTATATGGCACGCCTCTACTAATTTTAAGAACCTTTCTTGCCATACATATAATAATCCACCCAATTATTTATTCTAAACATACAATGGGTTAAGCCCACTGTATTTGCAAGCATGAATACCCACGTACTGGAGGCTAACACAATAAGAGTTTGATAACAACTTTCTAAGATGTCCTCAGCTGATCTTACACGTTTAACCATTTTAATCAAAGATCGGACATCATAGCTCTATTACGAATATAGCCACAAATTTCACAAAAACTCAATTGTAATTCTGCCTTTTGTACTATTGTGCACTATTTCCAGCATAATCAAATTAATAACGGTTAACCGTAAACATAAGCAGTGCACTTACAAAGATGACTACACTATAAGTTTACGCAACAGTTATGAATCAATTCAATGAATCCGAAATCATCGAACTTAAGAATAGATTGGTCTTCAAATGAAAGGCAGTGAGAACAATCTCAAATCCAGTCATCTTAAATGGTCGAATCAACGCGTAACAGTGGCGAAAGTGATGCATTAACACTTCAACAGTGTCTATATTCATAGTGTGCCGCATACCAGTAGTTATGTTAATGCACAGCAGACCATGTTTTAAACAAAAAGAACAATAGTACCAAAGAACCCATTAACAGCTTGTTCACAATTTTTGAGGTAAAAGAAATCTGATTCACCCTCGATATTAAACAGCTAGTAACAATACGAATGTGGCCTTGATCACGAGTACAAGCATAAGCAATTCTTAGTCGAGAATGAACAAAATGGGTAGGGCAACGGAAATTTTCACGAAAACAGCATATGTAACATTAACAATTATATGGAATCACAGTCTGTATAATCCAGATGATTACAGAATCGATTATCAGTTCATGGTGGAAATAAAGACAAACAAAACAGTTTCGGAACAAAACAGCAACCAAAAGAAGAAAGTCGAATGCATCCATTTAACGATATATTCAGTCATTTGCTAATAGTACAAATATGAACGTTCGAGCATACCTAAGGATTACAACAAACTTGCTTTCAAACCAGCAACAGCATTCAACGACAGACGTCACAGCTTCTTATCTCGTCTTCTTCCTCTGTTTTTGTCTTTCTTTTCTTTAAATTTTTCAGAAAAATTTCCGATTCTAAGACCTCTTTTAATCTGTTCTTTATCCCTTTTTCTCTGTTTTTTTTTTTAATTTTTAGACCTAACAAAGAAAACTTGCTCGATTTTTACTCTCCTTTTTCTGAAAAATTTTCCACACTTTCTGAAAAATCCGACCTCAAACTCTCTGTTTTAACCTTTTTTCTTAAAATTTCAGATTCTATTTTCTTAAGCCCTCTCTCAAAAAAACCGACCTCGAACAATGAAGAAATCGAGCTTATTTATAGGAAGCCCCCCAAACAACCTTGGTCCCAAAAAAAAACCCCGGAAAATAAAACAAAAATCAGAAAAATCCAAAACCCTTACCTCTGTTCGAAAATTGCTTTTTCAAACCGAATCCGGGACAAATGGAAGGCGAGGATCAATTGAGAATTGATCTACGGCCTCCATTTGAACCGAAAATGGTCCCCAAGTTGCAAAAGCACTGAGTGTACCCGTCTTTGTCAGTAATGTTAGGTCCGTAGTACGTGGGGGAAGGGGAGGGGACCACGGACGAGTTGGGGTTTCAACTCGTCCGATTTTGGGCGAGTTTGGTGGTGGTGAGTCGCGGATGGGGCGGGGCAGTGGAGTAGCAGCGGCGGAGGAGTTAGAGGGATTAGGTTTAGGGTTTGTTTAAGTTAGGTTTTATATTTAGGTGGGGGTGATTTTGGGCCGTTGATCTTATTGTGATCAATGGTCCAGATGAGGCAAGGGTTAAAGAGGTTGGGCTAGCCGGTTGGGCTGATTTATTTGGGCTCGTTTCTTATAGAATTGTGGCTCAATTCGTTTTCAAACTTAATTAATCCCTCTTTTAATTGTTAACTAATTTAAAAAAAAAAAAACAAAAGTCCTAGTAATAAAAAATAAAATCCTAATTCATCAAAAAAAATGTGCAATTTAACATAATTCTAGGCTCTATGAATTAAAACTTAAAAGATGCACTATTTTATGATTTTTAATTTTGTTTTTCTTGAATTAATGACCTAATAATTAAATATGAGTAATTATAGATCTAATTAATTATTAAAATGTCTAATAATCAATTTGAACTATTTTATTTATTTTTTAGGAGTATTTAGGGCGGGGCAAAAATCACGTGCTCACAGCTGCCCCTCTTTGCTCGAAGACACGAAGGGTTTTCGTGCAAAGATAGAATGAGCAATTCTGCGAGATTTTTGCATATCCTAGACTCCATGGGAAGCATTTTTTTGAAAAAGAGTTTGACCGAACCTTGCTTCAAAGGTTGCCTACATATCCTTGGCTATAAAGGAATCAGGTCAGTGTAGTTCTGGAAGTTTTTGGTAGCTGGGACTACCAGGAAGCTGTGATTGCGTTGCTGCCGCTGTGACCGTTTGTTGCGCTCCTTATTACAACAAGAATGAAAAACAAAAAGCTAGACTAGCTATGCCTATCAGCTAGGATTTACAAGATTCCTATCTATGAAGCTCTGGAAACTTGATCTTGAGTCTTAGTTGGTTTTTGAAGCAGACTCCGATCTGAATCTTGATGCTCATCAACTGTAGGTGTTAGTTCTTTCTTCAATTTCTGAATCAAGGCGAGACATGCGAGGCTTGTGACTTCCGTCAAGTTTTTAATGCGTCGCGTCCTTGTTCGCTGCAGCATTTGAATGCCTTCCGTTTCTTTCTTTAAATGGAGAATCATTCTCTGAACCATCTTGGCTCCGTGCCTAAGGGAGAACCCTGTTCAGACACCAAATCAAACAAACAAAATTATCCTGCCCCAGTTTCCATTGGGACATCTTTGAGAGTTATTTGCACCAGAAGATATAACAAGTAAAAGAAGGGTTGCCAGGTTATGCTGGAAACTGAACGAGTTATACTAAAGAAAACAAAGTTCTCGGGTTATGCCGAGGGTATTATCGACCTATTCTACTGGGAAAAGAAAAAGAATTCCTAGGTTATGCCAGGAAAAAATAAAAGATCCTTGGGTTATGCCAGGGAGTCCACGGGTTATGCCGGGGAGAAAAGAAAATAAAGATCTTTGGGTTATGCCAAAGAGATCCACGGGTTATGNTAAGCAATTCTTAGTCGAGAATGAACAAAATGGGTAGGGCAACGGAAATTTTCACGAAAACAGCATATGTAATATTAACAATTATATGGAATCACAGTCTGTATAATCCAGATGATTACAGAATCGATTATCAGTTCATGGTGGAAATAAAGACAAACAAAACAGTTTCGGAACAAAACAGCAATCAAAAGAAGAAAGTCGAATGCATCCATTTAACGATATATTCAGTCATTTGCTAATAGTACAAATTTGAACGTTCGAGCATACCTAAGGATTACAACAAACTTGCTTTCAAACCAGCAACAGCAGTCAACGACAGACGTCACAGCTTCTTATCTCGTCTTCTTCCTCTGTTTTTGTCTTTCTTTTCTTTAAATTTTCAGAAAAATTTCCGATTCTAAGACCTCTTTTTCTCTGTTCTTTATCCCTTTTTCTCTGATTTTTTTTTTAATTTTTAGACCTAACAAAGAAAACTTGCTCGATTTTTACTCTCCTTTTCTGAAAAAATTTCCACACTTTCTGAAAAATCCGACCTCAAACTCTCTGTTTTAACCTTTTTTTCTTAAAATTTCAGACTCTATTTTCTTAAGCACTCTCTCAAAAAAAACCGACCTCGAACAATGAAGAAATCGAGCTTATTTATAGGAAGCCCCCCAAACACCCTTGGTCCCCAAAAAACCCCGAAAAATGAAAAAAAAAATCAGAAAAATCCAAAACCCTTACCTCTGTCCGAAAATTGCTTTTTCAAAACCGAATCCGGGACAAATGAAAGGCGAGGATCAATTGAGAATTGATCTACGTCCCCCATTTGAACCGAAAATGGTTCCCAAATTGCAAAAGCGCTCGAGTGTACCCGTCTTTGTCAGTAATGTTAGGTCCGTAGTACGTGGGGGAAGGGGAGGGGACCACGGACGAGTTGGGGTTTCAACTCGTCCGATTTTGGGCGAGTTTGGTGGTGGTGAGTCGCGGATGGGGCGGGGCAGTGGAGTAGCAGCGGCGGAGGAGTTAGAGGGATTAGGTTTAGGGTTTGTTTAAGTTAGGTTTTATATTTAGGTGGGGGTGATTTTGGGCCGTTGATCTTATTGTGATCAATGGTCCAGATGAGGCAAGGGTTAAAGAGGTTGGGCCGGCCGGTTGGGCTGATTTATTTGGGCTCGTTTCTTATAGAATTGTGGCCCAATTCGTTTTCAAACTTAATTAATCCCTCTTTTAATTGTTAACTAATTTTTCTAAAAAAAACAAAAGTCCTAGTAATAAAAAATAAAATCCTAATTCATCAAAAAAATGTGCAATTTAACATAATTCTAGGCTCTATGAATTAAAATTTAAAAGATGCACTATTTTATGATTTTTAATTTTGTTTTTCTTGAATTAATGACCTAATAATTAAATGTGAGTAATTATAGATCCAATTAATTATTAAAATGGCTAATAATCAATTTGAACTATTTTATTTATTTTTTAGGAGTATTTAGGGTGGGGCAAAAATCACGTGCTCACAGGTACCGGAATGGGACACTCAAGGCATTATGTGCTCTAGGATGTTCTAGTGAGAGGGACGTAGAGCTCGCAGCATACAAACTAGAGGATATGGATAATATATGGTATGAAAATGTATTGCTAGGAAGGTCAACAGGAGCAGCACAACTGACATGGAACGAGTTCAGTAAGTTGTTCATGGATCATTTTCTTCCAGACAGCCTGAGGCAAAAATATGCTAGAGACTTTGAGAGATTGATTCAGACTCCAGATATGGATGTGTCAACATATAAAACCAAGTTTTGTAGTCTGGCTAGATATTCTCCTTACGTAGTGCCTACCCAAGAAGCTCGAGTGCAGAGGTTTGTTGATGGGCTGGTTGGTCGTCTATAAACTGCAGTAGACCCACAGATGAAAACTTTGTCCTACTCTGATGCAGTCGATCTCGCTAGAAAGATTGAAAACAAGGGATGTGATGAGCATGCAGTCACGTAAGAAGACCAAGACACGGGATCTTTCAGTGGCGATTTTAGTGAAAATCGCGGAGCAGAAAGCCAGGACAACAACAACAACAGGGTTTTCAAATAGGGACACACTTGTCTTCACAGTACGCATGCAGACCATATTATAGATATGGTACTAGTGAACCACCATCATCATCTGGACATCGTAATTCTGGACAGATTTATTCCACTACTCCAGTCTGCCAGACCTGTGGTAGATAATAATTGGTTCAGTGTCGTCTTTTGATTGGAGAGTGCTTTCGATGTGGCCAGTTGGGACATCACTTTATGGATTGCCCTTAGTCTTCGAGGAATTTCATCCAAGCTTTTATTCAATCAACTACACCTACTCAGACTACTTGTAATACTTCAGGTGCTGCAGGTACAAAAAATAGAGGTCGAGGTGTCGAAGACTGTGCTACTGTGAATCAAGGGCAACGAATACTAGTGGAGGTCAGGAGAGAGTCTTTGTATTTACTAGACAGGATGCTCAGGTCTCGAATGTTGTGGTTACAAGTATTATTTCTGTCTGTACATTTGATGTACTTGCGTTGATTGATCCGGAATCTACCCACTCCTATGTGTCCTCCTATGTGATTCGAGATCTACTCACTCCTAGTTGTTACTCCTGTTGGAGAGTCTCTACTAGCTGAATACGTGTATTGTGCTTGTCAAATTCGGGTTGAGGGTAGAGATATCTAGCTGACCTTCTTGTACTCGATATTATTGACTTTGACATGTTGATGGGAATAGATTGCTTATCTTCTTGCTATGATATCGTTGATTGCCATGCGAAGATAGTTATGTTTGAGATACCAAAAGAGCCCAGCTTTGTCCTAAAACGGGGTCTCCAGAGCTTTGCAACGTTGTATCTTTTATGAAGGCTCAGCGGCTTCTGAAGAAAGGTTGTTTGGGTCTCTTAGCTATTGTAAATAACACAAAAAAGAAAATAATTAGTATAGAAAATGTACCGTAGTGAAAGAATTTTCTGATGTATTTCCAGAGGATTACCAGGATTACCTCTAGTACGAGAGATAGACTTTGGTATTGATTTGCCACCTAACAAACATCACATACCCATATCGGATGGCACCAGCAGAGTTGAAAGAGCTAAAGCAACAAGTGCAGGATTTGTTAGATAAGGGTTTTATCATATCGAGTATATCTCCATGGGGTGCACCAGTTCTGTTCGTAAAGAAAAAAGATAGATCTCTGAGAATGTGCATTGACTATAGGCAGTTGAACAAGATAATAATACGCAATAAATATCCTTTGCCTTGTATAGATAACATCTTTGATCAGTTACAAGGAGCTGCCCACTTTTCAGAGATAGACCTTCTTATCATCAGCTTAGAATCAAAGATGAAAATATTTCTAAAACGGCTTTCAGAAACTCGATACGGGCAATATGAGTTTATTGTGATGCATTTCGGACTGACTAATCCTCCAGCTGCATTCATGGATTTAATGAATAGAGTGTTCAAGTCGTTTCTGAATAGATTTGTAATAGTATTTATTAATAATATCCTGATATATTCTTGTAGCCGGGAAGAACATGAGAATTATTTGAGGACTGTGTTACAGACATTGCGAGAACATCAGTGTTATGCTAAGTTTTAGAAGTGCAAATTTTGGCTGGACTCAGTAGGATTTTTGGGGCATGTTGTATCCAAAGATGGATTTATGGTGGAGCCTAAGAAGACAGAAGTTGTGCAGAAATGGCCTAGACGTACTTCTCCTACAGAGATTCGCAACTTTTTAGGCTTAGCTAGCTATTACAGGAGTTTCGTACAGTATTTCTCCACAATAGCAGCACCACTGACTAAGCTAACATAGAAAAATACAAAGTTTTAGTGGATGAAAGAATGTGAGGAGAGCTTTCAAAAACTCAAAACGTATTTAACAACAGCACCAATATTAGCTTTACCATCGGTTTCTGGAAGATTTGCAGTGTTCTATGATGCATCAAGGGTGGGATTATGATGTGTTCTAATGCAAAATGATCGCGTTATAGCCTATGCTTCGAGATAATTGAAAAAGCACGAGCAAAACTGTCCTGCACATGATTTGGAGATGGCTGCAGTGGTTTTTGCTTTAAAAATTTGGAGGCATTACCTATACGGTGAAACTTGTGAGATTTATACTGACCATAAGAGTTTGAAGTACATTTTTCAGTAGAGAGATCTGAATCTTCGGCAACGTTTGTTGATGGAATTACTCAAGGACTATGATTGTTCTATTTTGTATCATCCTGGAAAAGCCAATGTGGTGGCTGACGCATTGAGCAAAAAATATATGGGAAATTTAGCACATATAGTTCCTGCAAGAAGACCTTTGGTTGAATATATGCATAGACTAGAGGGTATATGTGTCAGATTTAGTGTCGGAAATTTAGAGGTATTGTTGGCTTGTGTTCAGGCTAAGTCTTCGTTAATTAAGCGCATTAAGGTCACCCAATATGAAGATAAGCGGTTATGCAAATACAGAGATGAGGCCTTAGCTGGTAAAAGCAAGGATATGACTGTTAGAAGTGGTAGTTTTCTTCGAATGGGTGACAGGCTATGTGTAGCAGACGTAGATGGGTTGAGACAGACTATTCTTGAATAATCCCACTACTCTAGATACATTATACATCCTGGATCCACAAAAATGTATCATGACCTAAAGCAATCTTATTCGTGGGAAGGTATGAAGAAAGATATTGCTAACTTTGTGTCTAGTTGTTTGACTTGTCAGCAGGTCAAGGCTGAGCATCAGCGACCGGCAGGACTACTACAACAAATTGAGATTCCAGAGTGAAAATGTGAAAGAATTACTATGAATTTCATCACTGGGCTACCACGATCCCTTAGAAGTTATGATTATGTAAAGTGATTTTAGATCGATTGAAAAAATCATTACACTTTTTGCCAGTGAAGACTACCTATGGTGGAGTAAGGTATGCATAGATATTTATGAATGAAATTGCCCGACTTCACAGAGTTCCAGTATCCATCATATATGATAGAGGATCACAATTTACTTCACGCTTTTGGAGATCTTTTCAAGCAGCATTGGGTACACGAGTAGATCTTAGTACTGTATTTCATCCACAAACAGACAGGCAGTCTGAACATACTATACAGATCTTGGAGGATATGTTGAGAGCTTGCATTCTTGAATTTGGAGGTAGTTGGGATGCTTATCTACCTTTAGCTGTATTTTCTTACAATTATAGGTTCCACTCCAGTATTCAAATGGCACCGTACGAAGCATTGTATGGTAGAAGAAGTCGCTATCCTATTGGATGGTTTGAAGCTGGCGAGACTAACTTATTGGGACCCGACTTAGTACAAGAAGCTATTGAAAAGGTCCAATTAATTAGGCAGAGATTGCTCACAGCTCAAAGCAGACAAAAGTTTTATGCAGATAAGAGAAGAAGAGATTTAGTGTTCACAATTGGGGAACAAAGTGTTCCTACGAGTCTCCCCTATGAAAGGTGTGATGCGATTTGGGAAAAGAGGCAAGTTAAGCCCTAGGTTTGTAGGACCGTATGAGATACTAGACCGAGTGAGAGATGTGGCTTATCGTTTGGCACTTCCTCCTGAATTATCTTTTATTCATCCAGTATTTTATGTCTCAATGCTAAGGAAATGTATATCAGACTCATCTCAGGTGCTTGAAGCACCTACTATACCGCGTGATGAGAAGTTGTCTTACGAAGAGGAGACGATGGCTATTGTTGATAGACAAGTAAGAAACAAAAGAAATTGTGTTCGTTAATGTATATGGAGAAATCATACATTTGAAGAAGCTACTTGGGAAATGGAAGATGATATGCGCGTCAAATATCCTCATTCATTTCAGTCTACAGGTACGTGCTTGAGTTAAATTCGGGGACCGAATTTTATAAAGTGGAGAGGATATAATAACCCATAAATTTTAAACAAGGACATATTAGTCATTTAACAAATTAAAAAAAAAGAAGAAAAGGGATACAAAAAAAGGGCCGAAGCCCACCGGATTTCAATTGGCTAAAAGGAAAAACGAAGAAAGGGATTAAAGGAAGGGGGAAGAACTCACGGCAAACAACAAAAGAGGGCTTTGGGTAGTAGAAGAATACTAACACAGGGAAAACTCACGGGCAGCAATAAGTTAAAGGAAAATCTGGTGAAAGCTTGGCAGCCACTTTTGAGATCAAAAGAAAACGTGAGATTTACACTTTTTCTTCCACTGAAAAGCACCAGAAAAATTCAACACAGAAAAACTAATTAAACAGAGAAGAAGAAGGAGGAGAAGGAGGAGAAGGAGGTAAATTTTTGAATTTAATTCATAGATTTGATTCATAAATTCCGTTGCTATAGAGTTGGGGTTGAGAATTAGTTGAAGAATTAATATTACTGAAATAATGGAGTCCATGGAATTTTTCATGAATTGGTGAATATAATATAGTTTTGGGGTTATAAACTTATATAATTTTGTATCTATACCAATAAAAAAGAATATTCCTTCAAAAACTTTTCAATTTCGTTAGCGATTTGGTAATCAATTATGATTGCGATTAATATTGGTGATATTGAAAAAAATTACAATGAAATTTTGATAGCTACGAGTTGGAATATAGAAATAGGTCTTGGTATTTCAGGTAGAATAAGAGGGATTTGTTGGGGTTATTATAATTTGACGAATTAAAAGTCAAATATGAAACTATAAGGATTGTGCATTCTAAATTAGCTATGAATTCGCCTGAACAAGGAAATTAACATGAGATTCATATTTATGTGATTATAAATTGATTGAAGAAAGTAGTACGGATCACTCGAGGTGATCTGTTTGGTATTTCAGCACGAGTACTATGAGTAGTAACTCTTCCGCAATTTGTGTTTTCATAACCTGCATGGTTTATATATGATTTTGAAAATAAATGTGTTATTGATGCTTTAAAATTGCATGCGGACAAGTCCTTTACTCGATATGATATCGAAATGGTTATTTGAGATGATTATTGTTCTTTTAAATCGTCTTGTTGTTACTAGATATTTTTACCGTAACCGAAATAAAATTACATGATTTGATAAGAAATGATATGCCCTTTTTTATTTTTAAAATGCTTTCATACGAGTATTGACTGTTTACAAGAAAGAGTATTAATAGGAGGAGACTTTGAAGGATCCCCTAGCTACGTCGGATTCGTTAGACCTGGTGCACCTTGTATTTATAAATCACCGATTACAATTATAGCCCTCGCTAGTGGGAAGGTAGAACTAGCATACAGTTACAGCTTACCCTCGAGTAGGGACCTACAGTTATATTTGACTCCTTTTACGAATGGGTCCACACATGATACAGATTACATGATCATTTCTTGAAAACCTCACAAACATAAAGATTTGCTATGAGACAATGGTTACCGAGTTTATTACCAATTT
Source organism: Nicotiana obtusifolia (assembly GCA_002018475.1). Lineage (NCBI taxonomy): Eukaryota > Viridiplantae > Streptophyta > Magnoliopsida > Solanales > Solanaceae > Nicotiana > Nicotiana obtusifolia. The sequence goes on along the minus strand of MCJB01001094.1, from coordinate 7,757 downwards.
GTTAAATTGATTTCTGTCACAGGAAGTACATGAATAAACTGATTATATTTACCATTTTTGAGGGGGCATTATATTTTTATGATAGTTCTGATCATTATTATACAAGCATGTTTTCTGACTTGTCCCCAATTGAACACGATTGTGGTTAAGTGTTATTATTCACTGAGCTAGCGGCTCACTCCCCGTTAATTTTTTTTTTCCAGAGACGACAGTTGATGCAGGCGAGGTTTTTGTTAATTAGAACGCGCAGCTTGATACTTCTTGGTGAGCCCTGCACTCGTTCGTGTGGACAAAGAGTTTTATTTATTTGCTAGTCTTTTTTTTTTTTAACTCTTCGAGTTGCTCCATAGTTATATCATTAGTGTCGTGAGTATTTACTTGTTAATATGGACTAGCTACTAGTAATACACTTTTTTTCCGTATATTTGGAGTTGACTTTGGTTTTATTATGTTGAAGAGGTGGGTAATATTTGTGAAAACCCATTTGTGGTTAGTTGATGAAGATTGTGACTGATGTAGGTGAATATTGATTGGTTGTTATCTGTTTATGAGACTGGAAAAATTTTGGATAGTCCCAAAAAAGAAAAAACTCTGTCCGTTTTTTTATAAAATACCAAAACGACTTACTTGGGAGCACTTGCTCTTAAGCGCTGATCGCGATCCTAAATTGGATTGTGACACTTATACTATTCCTAACAAATCTAAACAACATCCACTCTAAATTTCTCATAAAGCCAGATTTGAAATTAAACCCACTTAATAATAAGCTTGTTCAAGAATTGTGGATTATCTTAAAAATTTAATTTTTACCACCCGAGATTTGGTTTGTTGAACTAATATTTGAGTCATAATTACTAATTCAAAGATTAGATTAAAAGCTTGAGTATTTTTTTAAGAAAAATTAAATAGTAATTTCGAGAACCAAATTAGAGTTGAATGTTGAATCTTAGCTATTATTTTTGAGCTACAATTTTGCAAAATCAAAAATGAGCCACTTAATTGCAATGTATGTGTGTGAGTTGTATATATGTGTAATTTCCCCAAAATAAAATCGGATTCTCATGAAAAAGAAATTCTAATTATATGTCCGGCATTGTCTTTTCCTCGTTGTTTTATTGTTATGTTCAGTTATTTATCTAGGTTCGAATACTCCAATATATGAAACAATATTGAATGTAATTTAAAATATTACTTAAGAAACAGTTTTAAAATTCTTCTTTTTAAAAAAAAAAAAGGTTTTAGTAACATAAAGTTTTGATGTTAAAATGGATAGTGATTGATGTCAAACTTTTGAAGGGCCAATTAAATTCCCTGACAGTCAATCTTGCAAATTTTATCTTATAGGGAAATATAAGAAAATCTTTTGTACTTGATCTTTACATATTTTTGTTGTTTCGTGTTTAACTTTGGGTTTATAAAGCACTTCCACAGGCCATACATTGACTATGAAGATCTCAGATCTGGAGAAATCTAAGAAGAATGAAATTAAAGATCTTATACACAAGTGGAACTAGGAACATAAATAAATGCAGAAAGCTTAGATCTTAGCATTTATAAGAGAGGAAAAATCTGTTTGGTCTGTATAGATTACCGAAGATTCATATAGTCGATCCTAACTCGTATTTACGAATAAGAATGTTGTATGGATAACATAGTATAAAAGAAAAATTAATGAATTATTGAAATTTTGTCTCCAAATGAATTTGTTTCTCCCAAATGAAATTGAATTACAGTAAAATTTTAGGGGTTTTTTCGTTCCTATACAGTATTTCAAAACTTATTACGAAAATTATTCATGTTTATGAATTTACCCGATCTAAACACAGTTTATTTACAAAATCTATACATTTGTATAAACTAAAATCCTTTCTGCGAAAGTCTTCCTTATTTAGGCGCGAGATTTTTGGGATCGCTTAGAAATTTTACTGACGCAATCCTCGCACCAACCATTAAGGCACATATTCGTAGAATCCTTCTATTATGCAGATTTTCAGTGGTTATCATCGCATCCTTCTATTCTCTATTTTTTTTTTCTGGTTTTCTATAAACACTGGTTGAGCTGGTTATCTTTTAAAGTATAAGGCGCCTTCCTCCTATTTAGAGACATATCAAGTACAATTATTATGTAGTTTCAATTTGTAATCCATAAATTGTATGCACTCTATAATATGAAAAAAAAAAATGTATAATCTAACCTCTTCAAAACCGTGTCAGTACCTAAATATAACCACTTATTGAATTCTTCCAAAAAGTCAGAATCAACATCGTCTTCAATAACCCCAGTAAATGGATGCTTGATGTTGAAAATTGTAGGAGGTCCAACGGAAGTGCTTCCCCCATAACTGAAATAAGGGAGAAAGGAGGATATGGCATGCTTTCCAGGAACCTTTTTTCTTCCCTGATGCACAGGGGTTGTTTCATCTTTATTTACCTCTTGGAACTTAACAATTTATGAGAAGTTCTCTGGAAGCTCAAAATCATCAAGTGTTACTGCCCTTTTTCCAGATTTAGAGTCATTGACCGAGTCACCTACATTGATGTAGTCGGCTGGTTCACCTACAATATTTAAAACAAAAGAATAACATTGTATGTTGGTTGCATTAGTTCTTTTGGGAAGATGAAACTTATATGAAAGCTGTTGTTTTTTTTCCTACAATTATATTGTAATATATATACCAGTGAAATCTTCATTGCAATCGTCTCTTTTTGGTATATCATTGCTTGTTGAATGGGAGATTGCAAAGGCACAGTCTCCTTCTCCTCGTTTAAATGCTCTCTTTCTATGCCAAGTTTTGCATCCTGTTTTGGAGAGTTCACATGCATTGCTTCCTTCTCTGTTACAACAAATGTGTACAACTTAATAAAATTGTAGATCATTTGAAATTAACATAAACTACACATGTAGATAAATTATAGTTTAATTGAAGTTAATTTGTTTAAATGCTCTTCTGTAGCTGATGTAATATGTATTATGCAATATGTATATAAATTGTAGTTTAATTGAAGTTAATATGTCAATAAAATCATACTTGCAGTTTCTTTCTCCAATGCCCCTGTAAATTGGGAAGATAAGTCAACACCTACAAGAAAATTCTCCTTATTTTGAATGTCAGACATGTGGCATGTATCTAAGAGAACAGTTGAAAATATAATGTAGATTATTTGTTTGTAGTCGTTGGTAATTTAGGCTATATGTAGATATATTATAAATATAGTGTAATGTAAATTAGTTGTCATAAATTATGTTATAATTGTTAAAAAATATGTTTTACTGGTGCTGGCCAACACTGGTTTAGCACTACTGCTCGGATTCTATTGTTTTTTCTTTTCTTTGTAATGCTCATAATTTTTCGTAGAACTACCAGTAAACTGCATTGGGAATTTTTTAGGCTATGTACTTTATGAATACTATTATAAACATAAACATGCCAAAACGAATATATTTCTAATGAAACCTTAGCATCAGTTGCTTGTAACACAGACTTAATGGAATCATTGAGTAGCAATTGAATGCTACCTAGTTCTTCAAAAACCTAAAGAACGAAAAATTGTTATAATGTATCTAACAATAAGAGGCTTACATACATACATACATACATACATACATACATATATATATATATATATATATATATATATATATATATATATATACACATACATACATATATATATAAAAGAATTAGGTATACCTCTTTCTTGAAGGCTCCAAGGTTTGAACCGACTTACGTATTAAAATAGAAAGAGTTAAAGAAATAATTTGCATACCATTAATTAAATCAGCTAGGATTATTTTAATTGGTTACCTTATCAACATCTTTTCTTAATTTTTTTAATTGTTTCACAATATCTTTGTTGTCATCTATTCCCATTGCCTGCTTATGCCCAGATGGAGATGGAGATGGAGCATCTGTCGGATGCTCGGCCTTTGTTTCAGCTTCTTAAATGATGTATTCAACTTTATTTGGCAAATTCATTCTTGAAAGCTCTTTAGGGGCTTCAAGCATGTTGGTGAACTGAGAGAAAAAAAATGTGAGGGACCTAGTGATAATATGTATAAAATGTGTAGATAATTTGTATTAAATTATTTGTTCAAAAGTGAAAAATATTTACCTTGATCCATGATGGTTTGATCATTCTATCTTCCAAAGAAGATATCCATATCTTGTCCGTACTAGTTGCTTATTTAAGCATGCGGGGGATCGAATTACCAACCCTTGTCGCTATATCAGTGTTGACTGTAGAGCAACACACATACAACCATATTTGCATAGCGAGTGCAAAACCTCGAATAAGATAAATATGCACAGAAGGGTTGAGCTTGTGGCTAACGGACTAAAGTAATTGTTCATAAGCTTCGATACCCCATGCGAAATTCGCATACTGCCCCGAGTCCACCTAGTAGAACCTAAAATGGTCTATCAAACCATTATCTTTCTCTGAAGGACAAAGAAAGAATTCTATCAAATAGAGAATATACAGCTTGACTGCATCCTCATCATTCACCCAACTACGGCTGGTTACAATTTGTTTCAAGTATGACTTCTCAACTTTTTCCTTGTTCGAAAAATAGCTTCTCATTATTTTACTGTCATACTTAGGCGTATAACCAAAGTCCGTTACTTCTGTGACACATCTAAGGCCAGTGATGAGGGCAAACTCCCTCAACCCAAATTTCAGCCTCTCACTCTTTATCTTTGTTATAAAAAAATCAGATTCGGATGCGTTCAATTCATACTTCATGAGAAGATGAATTGCCTGATTTTGGATACATATTTTGGGCAGAGAAAGAAAATGCCCAAAACATATCTTCTTAAACAACTTTAACCCATTTTCAGATAATAACACATTGATTTGGCAAAGAACAGTAGGGTCGGATAATGTCTGGAACCTAGTAATGTCCTAATCAATATCATGAGGTGCAAAAAATATTCGATTCAGCACCAAATGAACAAGTTAAAAAAAGACTTGTTTGAATATCAAAAATAAAATAAATAGAATTCTACTACAATTTAGCTACAATCAGAAAGACATAAATACCTTGCATGCAAATAAGTTATAAAATTAGTAAACATATATAACAACTGACTACATTGAAGCTACAAATTATGTTTAGAGCAGGAAATTAAAAAGTGACAACAAGACATAACATATACAATTTGTTTACAGAAAATGAAGCTAACATATACAAATAGAGCAACTAATAACCAACAAAACTAACTAAATAAGGTAGTAAATCCCCTAACAACATGATTTATAATAATAGGCTATAAATGTTCGATTCTGCACCAAATAAAACAGTACGTTAAAAAAAGACTTGTTCGAAGACCAAAAAACAAAATAAATACAGTTCTACTACAATTTAGCTACAATCAGAAAGACATAATACATTGCATACAAGTAAGTTACTAAATTAGTAAACATATATAACAACTGACTGCATTGAAGCTACAAATTATGTTTATAGCAAGATATTAGAAAGTAACAACTACACATAATATATACAATTTGTTTATAGAAAATGAAACTAACATCTACAAAATAAAGCAAATAATAACCAATAAACCTAACTAAATCATGTTGTAAATTCCCAAAAAAATATTTTCGAATAATTTACAAGAAATCTATAATTTTGAGAAAAATGTAGAAAATTTGATAACCAACAACAAATATACATAATGTAGACAAAATGTTTTAAAATACAAAAATTTAAAAAAAAAAAAAAAAAAAAAAAAAAAAAAAGTATGTATAGTCATGAGAGTGTGAACAGATTGTGTAACTTTAAAAAAAAAATCAAAATTGTAACTGTTAAAATTTTACCTTCTCCAGTGACTGTTGGAGTATAGTTTCAGGTGATTTTTGAACCTTCTTCTTTTTTGAAGGTTTGACAGTTGGAGAAACATTAAATTTTTTTGCATGTTTGGGGATAACTTCTTCTTCGACGAAATCATCATCAAGAGCAATTTATTTTCCCTTCCGGTTTATTGATTTAGTAGATGTCGAAACTTCACCAGCATCTCTGTCATGCTTGAGTTTTGTTCGAGCTTCTGCCCTAGCTTCACGAGGAGAAAGCTTGGCACTTCACCTCTGGTTTTGCATGTGCCGATTTCACTATTTTTTTGGGTGATTTATGTGGCAAAACACCTAAATCAAAAGTAGGAATATCACCCACATTAGTTTTTTTAGGCCTATTCTTCAAAACTCCTTTCTTCTTCATTGTAAGGGAAGGTAACATAGGATTTAGACAGAGAATTAAGAAAGATTGAGAGAGATTATAAAAGACTTTTGAAGAAATATGGAAGGGAGTGTTAATGGAGGGAGAGAGTACAGAATCTTGGGGATATAAAGAAAGAAACGTGGGGAGAGTGAGATATGTACGTTAGAGAAATTTTAGGAGTTAATTAATGCTCATTAAATTTTTAATATATATATAATTAATAAATTATATATGTTTATATAATTAAATTAGAACTTGAATAGAAAGGATAATAAAATTTGAAATAGTACACAAGAAGGTAAAAATCCCAAAATTTTGTAAGGCTAATACTAACTTAACTTAAAAATTATGCCGTTTTTTGTGGATGAATGCATTTGTTCAAACAAGAATACGATGGCATTTTCACTAAACAGTAATTTGGCATTTGTCAAAGGTTATATAGTTAAGACAATTGCATCAGTATAGAGACAACTTGGTAATCCTCGTTCGCCAGCCTAAACTTTTGAATTATATAATCATTTCCAGATGTCATTATTGTCTCTTATGCATGTGCAGGTGTACTTAAAAACCAATTTATTTTGGCCAATAAGATTCTATTATGATTTCTACGTATTGACGTCGGGGTTTACTATTTCTTCGTCTTTCCGTTTTTTTTTTTGAAAAAATAATAATAATAAGTTTACAGAATTTGCAGTAGGATAGTCAATCTTTCTAACTTTTAGTTTAAATTTACACATTGATTTATTTGAAGTTTACCTAATTAAATATTTCATTAAAAGTACTACAAAATTTAACTTCTTAAAATTAAATATATTTAATAATTATTTGAGATCAAAGAAAAAAAGTTTAACTGCCCAAGTAGAAATATTTCTTATAAATTAACTAGAACGAAGAAAATATTAGTAACTGTTTAGAGACTGAGAAAGGAACCAATGTATTAAACCAAGCTAATAGGAATTTTTAACTAATAAAATGGTACATGAACTACATTCTACGTAGCAATGTAGCATGTATTTAACAATTTCATAGATTTGTTCATTTATTTTGTTTATTAGACGGAAAGAAGGAACTGACTCGGGGTTAGGAACAATCAAATCTCGCAACTATAAACCTTGAGTCAAGGATTTATCAAAAACAATTCTACCTTCGCAAAGTATAGTTAAGATATGCGTACATATTATCTATTAGGAGAATATATTTTAGAAAAGTATAAAATATATTCTCCTAATATAAAATATATTTTCCTAAAATATATTCTCCTAATATTATCTTCCTCAAATCTCATTTGTAAAACTATACTGATTTTGCTGTTATTGTAAATCTTGCAACTATAAATAAGATGGAGGGATTTTACCATTCAACGACCAGTCGATTATCTTTCATAAAATCTAATGATTAAAACTGTAGAATAAATACATGGACTTTGGTCCTAACTCAACCCCAAAAGCTAACTTATGAGATGAATATTGCTCAAGACCATATAAGGAGACCAAAGACCTCAAACCTCATCGATGTGGGACAACTCAACACACCCCCTCAC
>MCJB01001093.1:3655-16398 GCA_002018475.1 Nicotiana obtusifolia | reverse complement strand
TAGAATCACTCCATGTTAAATTCTGGAATGACATTATCTTCTCCATTACATTTCGAGCATTTATGTTCTTGGTATCTAGGTCCTATCATTTTGCAATATCGTGATAATAAATTTTCTGAAATAAAATTTTTCTTTATAGCTCTTGTGATTGGTATTTCCTCTGGCTGTAATAGACTAATAATCCATTGTCTTATATTTTCCATATCTTGGCCTCTGATCTCCTTTGAATGAGAATAAACCATAGTTTGCTCTCTCGAATAATATGTCCACATAGGTGATTCAGTCAGAAATGTATTTGTTAGCTCGTTGAGTATTGTAGCTAGTCCAATAATTCTTTTATTAGCAAAGAAGTCAGGTATCTCTTCCTTAGGTATCTCGGGCTGTATATCGATCTGCTCTGGTATAATCATTTCTCTAGTTAGTCCAATCTTGACAACTTGTATAATAGGTTTTATCTCATCATATAGTATTTCCGCTGGGGCAGTATAGAATTTTATATAGAAAAATGTTCATTGTGGGGGTGCGGAAGTCATTTTGTTAAGTATTAATTTTTTGGGAAGGCTTTTTCATGGTATTCATGTTTAGTGGTATTAATCTTTTCATTTCTATAACGTTTTCATTAATAAAATCTAAATATTCTATGTCTTGTGTTCTAATATAACTTGTTATATTGTCTATAAGTAATTTTTCTAATAAATCTAAGTTTTTCATAGTATTTATCCAACGTTCTAAATATTCTTGATTTATCATTAATCTGAATAGATATCTGAGTCATATAAATCTATATCATATAGTATGTCAAAATCATACCATTGTTGTACGGTAGATTCTATTATTTCTTCCATAATTAATAAGTCAAATATTTTTTCCTTTTTCTTTTAGCTTGTCTTCATATATTTGTTTTAACATTGCTAATTCTTTTTCTAACTCTATTATTCTGGTATTTTTTATTTCCTCTATTTTTTGTATTTCTTTTTTCGTTTGTTGCCTAATTTTTTTAATTTCTTTATTTCTATCTATTTCCTCATTTTCTTTTGCTAATCTTACCATAGCTGTTAAACTATCTTCTATCTTAGCTGATTCTTTTTCTGGCATTAAGTATAATTGATCTCCTATTTTTTTATATCTTCTTCCTAAATTAGAGTGTATTATAATTATTTCTACTCCTTCTTGGCTTCTATATGTATTCTCACTTACTGCATATTCTTCCTTATTCATTTTATATTTATCTCAGAATTGACAAGTATATCTGTTAATATTTTCTTTGTTTATGTTTAGATAACGGTTGAAATTATTTTTATGTTCATTAAACTGTTTGATAGAATCTTTCCTATATTTTTCGCTTAATGAATAATTTCTTTCTGTCAAGGTAATAGACTAGGCTTAGTTCTAAAATTCCACCACAATTTGCAGAAAAGGGCCTTTGACATGTCGTGCAGTGATCTAAATCCTGCTCCCCCTTCCTCCTGTGGTAAGCATAAATTGTCCCATGATGACCAGTGTCTGCTGGTGCCTCCTACTGTGCTGCTCCAGAAAAATTGGGCAAACAATTTATGAATGTTAGGTGTATTGGCATGCTTTGCAGGACATGTTTGATCAGTATGGACCTTCCTCCTATGGAGAGTAGTTTCCCTTTCCAGGATTGCAATCTATCTTGGATCTTGCTCATAATGTCTTGGTAGTAGATGATCTTCTTCCTTGAGTAGAAGATAGGGCAGCCCAAATATGTGAGAGGAAAGTTCTGCCTTTCAATTCCTGTGATTCTTTCTGTCCTTTTAACTACCCCTATTGCTGCTGAGTGATGCATATATATGGCAGAGTTGCTCTTGTTTGTTAGTTGACCCGATGCTGCTTCATATGCATTCAGTGTTTCCATGATCATTTGCAGTGAATTAGGATCTGCTGAGGAGAAGATGATCATGTCGTCAGCATATGCTAGATGGTTAATTCTAGGGCTTCTCCTTGGCAATCCAAAGCCTTTGAAGCTGGTGCTTAGTTGCAGTGTATTTAGACCTCTTGATAGTGCTTCCGCAGCAATGATGAAGAGAGCAGGAGACAGGGGGTCCCCTTGTTTGACCCCTCTAGTTGATTTGAAAAAACCACTTGGTTGGCCGTTGATGAGAATTGAATACCAGTTGTTGCCTAGTATGTCCATGATCATACCTATGAAAGTTTCATCGAAGCCCATTTTCCTGAGGACTTTTGCTATGTATAGCCAAGATATTCTGTCAAATGCCTTTGTCATGTCTAGCTTGATGACCACATTTGGTCCTGCCTTTATTCTTTTCCCAATCTCAGTGATGATTTCTTGTGCCAAGATAACATTTTCCACTATTGTTTTGCCTCTCACGAAGCTAGCTTGCTCTTGTGAAATTAGAGAAGGAAGGATAGGCAGCAACCTTTCGTGAATGATTCTTGAGAAGACCTTGTTGATGAAGTTGCTCAGGCTTATCGACCTCAGGTCTGAGAAAGTTTCTACTTCCTTTTTCTTCGGGATGAGTATCAGATTTGTGTGTGCTATGCTTTTAGGGAGCGATCTTCCTACGAAGAAAGCTGTGATCATATTTTGGATGTCCTCCCCTATTGTTTCCCAACATGACTGATAAAAGGCCCATGTGAAACCATCAGCCCCCATGCACTATCCTTGTTTAGGCTATAGACTGCTGCTTTTATTTCATCTGTTGAGGTCAGCATTCTGTTGTGGGGTTATTAGCTGCTGAATATTTTCAAGGATGCTGAAGTCTGTGGGTGTGCTTTGTTCAGTGAATTAGTCCTTGTAGAAAGAAATGGCTTCTTCCATTATTTGCTCCTGTTCTTCTAGCCAGATACCAGCATTGTTTTTTATTCTTTTGAGTTGTAGCCTTCTCCTTCTTCCATTGACTTGAGTGTGGAAGAATTTGGTGTTTCTGTCTCCATCCTTGAACCACGACATCCCTGCTTTTTGTTTCCAGAACTGTTCCTCTATTGCTAGATGTCTCACTAGTTGTGCTTGCAACCTCTCCCTGTTTTGGGCAGTAGGTCTCTCTTCAAATTGTTTTTCGTGCACCAGCACCACTTCATCCATGCTTGCTGTGGTCTGGAAGATATTTCAAAAAGTTGCTCTGCTCCATGTAGTTAATGCTTTCTTTAGCTTTTTTAATTTATAGCTGAAAATGATGAAAGGGTCTCGCTGGAAATCTACTTGCCAGTTTTCTTTGACCACTGCTTGAAAAGTTTCATGCTGGTCCAGAACTTTAGGAATTTGAATGGCTTTTTGATCCTTATTGGTTCCTGATCAAAGTGAATCAGCATGGGACTATGATCCGATCCAATTTTGGAGAGATGAGTGACTTCAGTCGTTGGGAAAGTTTGCTGTAGTAATTGGTTTGCAAAGCATCTATCTAGCCTTTTGAAAATGCACTCCTCGTATGCTCTTCCATTCCACCAGGTGAAGATACTTCCCTTGAAGCCCAAGTCTGTTAGGCAACTGATGTTTATACAGTGATTGAAGTCGTCTACCTCATTGAAAGGGACTGGGAGGCCTCCAAACTTTTCTTCCTGATCGCATATGACATTGAAGTCCCCTCCGATTAACCATGGGCTGATGATTCTTTGCGATAAATCATATATCGAATCCCATAGTTCATTTCTTTCTTCTGGTGTGCACTTAGCATAGACTAGGGTGAGGATTAATCTTTCCTTTGTCACTGAATGTATTAGTTGCAATGTGAGTTGCTGAATTCTGTCTGCGAGCATAGCGACATTGTAAACATCTTCCAGGAAAGCCCATATCTTGTTCGACACATTTGCAATTGCTTGTGTCATGCCAATTCTTCTCCTGTAATGCTCGAGTTTCTTGAATTGTTGTTTTGGTTCCATGATACCAATGAATTCAAATTGGTGCTTGTTGTTGAGTGTGATAAGTCTTTCAAAGGCTTGCATTGTTTTGACTGATCTTATGTTCCAAATGATTGCTTTCATTGTTTTTTGTTCAAGTAAGCAGATGTTCTTTTGGAAAGTATCAGCTTTGAGGCAGAACCATTGTTTTCTTTTGGTTGCTTCTTTGGGTGGTTCCCTTTTCCAGTTAGCTTATTTGCTTGGACTGGTGATATGTCCCCGCCTTGCTATAATTTTGATGTTCTGTGAGCTGTCTTCGTCATCCAAATCCTTTCCTGTGTTGTCTGCAAAATTATTCTTGGTATTAGATGATGCTGACATAGCTCTGGGCTTAAAGATTGCCTGCAGTTGTGCTCTTAAAGATCCTGATTTTCTGCTTATGTCCTGGCCTATGATTGACAATTGTTGGTTTTTCTGGAGCTGTTGTTTCCCATTTTCATTGGTATCATCTTCCTCTTCTTGTATTCCATCTGGAAGTTCCCCATCTTCTGAGCTTTCCTCCAATTGTTCAGCCTATAACCTCCCTGTGATTTGTTTTAATTGTCTTGCTGATCCTACTTCTGTCTGATTCCTTTCTTCTATCTTGTCTTTGATCAATGCACCATACTTTTGTTTGTTGGTATTGCTGTCTGGTACTGCTGAGATTGGTTGCTGTGTGTTGTTGAGTGGCTGTGGACTTTTACATTGTTGTTGTGAGTTGCTTGTATCATTAATATTGTTGTAAAAACTTTCCCGGACCCATTGAGAAGTGGATTCCCTTATCCTTTCCTCTGTGCTACTTGTGATTTCAGAGGCCTCATTTGTTGTTGTTCTATTGCTTGATATCACTTTTCTGTTGCTGGTTTCTGCTGATTCCAATAGAGATTGAGTTGTTGCTGTTTTCAACAATGTTTGATTGGCTTTCTGTGCTGGTTTTCCTTCTGAAAGGTTGTGCTGTTCTTCTTTGTTGCTGAGGTTTTCCAAATGGTGATCTTTTCCTTTAGCCACACTTGTGAGTGTCTGCTCTGTTCTGGCCCTTGGAGTTGGTTGATTTCCAGCAGTTTCAATACTCCATTATTTGTTCACATTGCATTCCATTTCTGAGTTTCCCGTGACTTGGGTCTCTGTATTATGGGAGACTGTGAGGGGTGGTTCCTTTATTGGTTCTGTGTTATCAGCATTTGTATATGTTGTGTATTGTGTTTCTTCTGCAACTGTGGCTGTTTCTTTGCTTTTCTCTACAGCCTGACTGTCCATGACATTGACATTGGTTTTTCCTGCTGTGTTGATGTTGTTGCTAGTGTTGTCTGCATTACCAGCTTCCTGGCCTGCTGCATTTTCCTTATTTGCTTTGTGAGTGCTTGCTGCAGTAGCATTGTTCCTTGATGTTGAAGCCTCTTTATATTCAGTGTGCTCAGAAATTTGCAGCTCAAAATTGTGCTTCTCCGCATCCTTGTCTGCTTCTTGCTCTAACATTTGAAATTTGTTTGTGACAAAAGTCTGCTGTCCATTTCTGCTATCTGGTTCATTTTGCTTCCCTTGTCTGTGTATAGCTTTGTTTTGCCCTCTCTTGTCCCTGACTTCTCTCCATTGTTGTCCATTGTTTCCTACTACCTTGCCACTTGACAAAATTAGCATTGGTTGTTCCTTTGCTGCTAGATCCTTTCCCCTTGTGCTTTTTAAATCTGCTTGCCTTTGTTCTTCAGCAGTGGCCTTATCAAGAATTTCCGGATGCAATTTCCAAAACTCGATCATTTCATGCCCTTGGATTTTACATTGTTTACAGTACTTTGGTAGATGGTCGTACTGTATTTTGATCCATTCTGTTCGAATTTCCCCCGTTGATTCATTTTCTATATCAAGTCTCACCTTTTGGGGTAGTTCCGATAACAGATCCACTAAAACTTTAACCCTTGCACAGCTCGGCCTCGTTTTGTTTAGAGTAGCTGCATCTAAGTGTAGGGGTTTACCTACTGCAGATGCCAGAGAGAATAGACATTCCTTCGCATAGTAGGTCGGAAGAAGATGCGGGAAGGAAATCCATGCCATAGCCATCGACGTTTCTTCTCCAAACTTGAACTTAGTATCATAAATAAATTGCCTCATCTGGTATTCCAGTCCATCCTTGGCCTTGAGATAATAAGTGCTTTTTGAAGTAATTTATATGAAGTCTTCCCATAAGGTTAACCGAATCAACACATGCTTATCCCTGAACAGACCTATGTTGCACTCCCCTCAGATGCCATATTGGATTGGGATGATTTTTCTAAGTTCTTGCAAGTCCGGCCACCCGTATGAAAATTTGCCCAGAACTGCGAATTGCAGACCTTCAATGACATTCATACGAGCTACCTCAGCTTCCGTGTATTTGATGATTGGTTGGCCATGCATGTATGTTACCTTCTTGATCGGAATTTGTTTGATTTCTTCGCTAGGGTTCGATTTTGGACTGGGATTTATCTTTTCTGGTTTGAGTATTTGGGAGTAGTCTAAGGGTTTTTGGGTTGCTTGGTTGGAATTTGTTGTGATTAGGGAGGTTTGGGGTGGCCGGCCAGCCGGAGTTTCACCGGCCGGCATCGCCATTGACGGCTTTAGAGGTATCGCGAAGGTTCTGTTGATTCTCTCTCTATCGCCAGACGTTCTCTCTTTTAAAGAGCACTATTTTTATTTTTGCCTCCTTCTTCTTTGGTATGAGGACCAGGTTTGTATGTGTTATACCTTTGGGCAGTTGTCTTCCTGAAAAGAAAGTTGTGACCATGTTCTGTATGTCTTCCCTTATGATTTCCCAACAGGATTGATAGAATGCGCCTGTGAATTCATCTGGACCTCCTGCACTGTCTCTGTTTAGACTGAAGACAACTTGTTTGATTTCTTCCTTTGATGGAAGCTTGATCAGATTTGCATTTTGCTCAGAGTCTATCACTTGCTGGATGTTTTCCAAGATTCTGAAGTCTGTGGGAGTAGTTTTCTCAGTGAATTGATCCTTGTAGAACGAAATGGCTTCCTCAAAAATTTTTCCTGCTCTTCCAGCCAGATGCCAGCATTGTTTTGTATTATTTTCAATTGTAACCTTTTCTTTTTCCATTAACTTGAGCATGGAAGAATTTTCTGTTCCTGTCTCCCTCTGTGAACCAGTTCATTCCTGCCTTCTGTTTCCAGAATTGTTCTTCTATAGCTAGATGCCTAATCATTTGTTCTTGCACCTTTTGTAGTCTTTCTCTGTTTTGCGCAGTAGGTGTCACGCCCTGCCCGGCGGGCCCGCGACACGGGCACCGGACCATGCTTGCATAGTACCGGTGAACCCTTCGTCACCGTCAACTCATTTACTTTCTTTTACTTATTATTTCAAACAAAAAGATCATTAAATTGAACCGCCACTGGAGACACACTCCGTGCACATACATATACATATACAAAACCGTGGGAGCATATTATCATGTTTTAGACATAAGGTTTACAAGTACACATAGTCAATATTCTTCCCATACTACTGACATTGTCTAACGAGCCTCTATGAGAATAGACATAAAACATACTATGTCGGAACAGGGCCCCGACATGCCCAAGATATCTACACAAAATGCATACCCAATTATAGCAAGTCCGAAAGATGAATCTTGCTATGCCTGCTGAACTGGTGACCTACTGCGGTGGGGGAGCTCCTTCTGCCAATCAATTAGGACCTGCAGCACGATATGCAGCGTCCACAAAATGAAGGACGTCAGTACGGAAAATGTACTGAGTATGTAAGACATGAAACACAATATATGAGCAGTAATATAGACATCAGGATAGAAACATATAACTCGTAACAAAGGAATTGCCTCTGAGGGCGGCTAACCATAACACATAGTAATATTTATGTCTAATTACATGCTTCCATTTCGTCATTGTTATATTGCCTATTTCCATCATTACAGCATTATACTATTACCTTTGCGAGTTTGCCATTTCAAATACATTCACATCACCGGGTGCGTTACGTAATAGTTACCTTAACCCACTATCTGCGCCATTGTGGGCTTGTCATTATCATATACATTTAATATTACCGAAATCGTTTACATAACCGTTACCTCATACAATCCCACACATGCCTCCATGGGCTCATAATCATACCCGGCCATTTCTGGACTTGGTCATAACTACCCGTCCCTTACTAGGCTCGGTCATAATAATATATGCCTCTGTGGGCTCATACCCGGCCTTTACTAGGCTCGGTCACAACATACCCGGCCTTCGTTAGGCGCGGTCACAATATACCCGGCCCTTATTAGGCTCGGTCATACAAATTCGATCATACACACATATACATATACACATAATACATTGCAAGCTTACTTAGGTCTTGTGTTCTTGACTTGTTATATTTATTACTCCTTCTTCCTCGTGCAATTAAGAATACCTTTTTAACAATAGAATTATGGGACTCAAGGACTTCCATCAACGTTATTACCATGAAGCAAGAATAATCAATCCATGAAGGGAAGAACAACATACGCAATACTAGCTTCTAAGAATAGAATATTCTTTGGGGTTCATTCGTGGCATTGTATTCGATAGGAATCGTGCAAAAGAAAGAACGGTATAGTCTTACATACCTGGAACTTATTGCGTCGGTTCTCAAGCTACGAAAATTGCCACAATTCTTTAACCTACAATTAACGAACAGCTCAACGGTTACTCACTACGCATGATGGCAATCATAACCAAATTCCCAAATTTCACGTGGTGACTCTTTACACCTTTCTCCCCTTACTTCGTTAAATGTATTTACAGCACATGCAACCTATTTACAATCCTCAATAACCATGACCCATTTCGTTTAACCCCACCTATTTTGATTTCATGGCTTCTAGTCATACTATCATAAGTTCTTAGAGGCATGCAACCACCTATCATGGATATTTAGGAAAACCACATGAAAGGGAGTAGTAACTTACCTTGCATGTGAATTATTCAACCTTCTTCTTCTATTCCTCAATTTCTAGACTTTTGACTTCAATGTGGGTTTGTAAGGAGGGAAAAATTCAGCTAGGGTTTCCGTTAGTTCTCCAATTCCTTACTTGCCTTCTTCAATTTAGTGTTTGCAAGAGAGGGATTTGGTTGTTTTGATGTGAGGGCTTTGAGAGAAGTCTTTTGGGGCTTTCTGCTATGTTCAGACTTAGAAAAATGAGGAAGAGATGGGTTTTGGGTCCCTTTTATAGGCCTAGGTTTAAGTGGCACACGGACCTGAAAAATGTCAGAAATGCGATCGCATACCCGCCACAGACAGGGTATGCGGTCAGCATTTTGGTCGCAGATTTCACCTTAAAAATCTATCGCATTATGCGACGCAGAAGGGGCCAGAATGCGGTTCGCATTTCCAAAATGCGATCGCATTCTAGTCGCATTTTTGACATTGGTTTGATCTAGTGTTCTGCCTCATTCTGCGATGGGGGTCTCAATTATGCGGTCCGCATTTTGGTTATGCGGTCCGAATTCTGGACGCATTTTTGACACAGCTTTAGCCCAGAACTCTGTTCCATTCTGCAATGGAACATGTCAGTTCTGCGGTCCGCATTTGTGTTATGCGGTCCGCATCTTGACCGTATTTTGACACTTTTGTTCTTTTTCTTAACTTTAACCATTTTCCGGGTTCTTGGTTCCTTTTACATAACTGCCCTTTGGCATAATTAAATGTACGTATTTTACGGGTTGTAACACTCTCCCCCCCTTAGGAACATTCGTCCCCAAATGTATGGATCTATGAAAGGTAATATTACAGGGGGAGGGGTTTTAGCTTTCATAGGCTTCGTTCGGACGCCACAATCCCAGCATTAAATGAAAGGTAATTATGAGCTTCCGATTTACCTCATGGAAACGCTTCTCCCTTCAACGCGTTCTGCATCCCTTGGTATTTCCACTATCATCTACCTTCCAGAACAGGTACGGGTATTTAGTTTTCATCTCTTCCTCTGCTTCCCATGTCATTTCTTCCATGTTCCTGTTTCTCCACAACACCTTGACCGAAGCCACATCCTTTGTTCTTAGCTTGCGAACCTGTCAGTCCAATATAGCCACGGGTGTTTCTTCGTAGGTCAGATCCTCTGTGATCTGTATGTCTTGGATGGGAACGACCCTAGAAGGGTCTCCGATACATTTCCTCAACATGGACACATGGAATATCAGATGGACGAATTCCATTTCGGATGGTAGCTCCAATTTATAGGAAGCTTTTCCAATTCGGCGAAAAACTTGATAGGGACCGATGTATCTCGGGCTCAATTTACCCTTCTTCCCAAAGCGCATGACACCCTTCATGGGTGAGACTTTCAGGAACACCCAGTCACCAATTTGAAATTCTAAATCACGACGTCGGACGTCGTAATAGGACTTTTGCCTGCTTTGTGCAGTCTTCAATCGTCCCTGTATTAATTGTACCTTCTCAACGGCTTGATGGACCAAATCCGGTCCATAGTTCTTCAGTCTCACCAACTTCGAACCACCCAATTGGCGACCTACACTTCCTCCCATACAATGCCTCATATGGGGCCATTTTAATACTGGAGTGGTAGTTGTTATTATAGGCAAATTCTATGAGTGGTAGATGGTCGTCCCAACTTCCTTGAAAGTCTAGAACACTTGCCCGCAACATATCTTCCAGTGTTTGAATGGTACGCTCAGCCTGCCCATCAGTCTGTGGATGGAAAGCTGTGCTGAGATTTACCTGCGTACCCAAACCTTTCTGAAAAGATTTCCAGAAGTTAGCTGTAAATTGGGCTCCTCTGTCCGATATAATGGACATTGGTACCCCATGAAGTCTAACAATTTCCTTGATATACAGCTTTGCATAATCTTCAGCTGTGTAGGTTGTCCTAACTGGTAGGAAATGAGCACACTTGGTAAGCCGATCCACTATCACCCAGATGGAGTCGAACTTACGATTGGAGCGAGGTAATCCAACAATGAAGTCCATGTTAATCACCTCCCATTTCCAAGTCGAAATTTCTATATCCTGTAGCAGTCCACCAGGTTTCTGTTGTTCTGTTTTTACCTGTTGGCAATTAGGACACTGAGCCGCAAATTCTACCACGGACTTCTTCATTCCATTCCACCAATACTGTTCTTTGGCATCATGATACATCTTGGTCGAGCCAGGATGGATGGAATATCTAGATTGGTGAATTTCCCTCATGATCTTTTCTCGCAGTCCTGCTACGTTAGGCACACATAACCGGCCTTGACATCTCAAGGTCCCATCTCCTGCGATCTCAAAATTTGAGATTCTACCTTGCTGGATGCCTTCTCTCAATTGCCTCAAGGTGGGATCTTCATATTGCCGTGCCTTTACCTCGGCTACGAGAGATGATTCAGAGGTGTTGTGTAAAACCACACCTCCATCTTCGGAGTCTAGCAATTTGACTCTAATGCTGGCTAGCTGATGAAGTTCCTTGGTTAAGCTTCGCTTACCTGCTTCAGTGTGTGCCAAACTCCCCATTGACTTGCGACTGAGAGCGTCGGCCACAACATTGGCCTTGCCCGGAGGATACAATATCTCAACATCGTAGTCCTTCAATAATTCAAGCCAACGTCGTTGTCTCAAATTCAACTCCCTCTGACTGAAGATGTATTGCAAACTTTTGTGGTCCTTATAGATGTCGACATGGGTGCCATATCGATAATTTCGCTATGTCTTCAAAGCATACACCACAGCAGCCAATTCTAGGTCATGGGTCGGGTAATTCTTCTCATGCTTCTTATATTGTCTAGAAGCATAAGCAATCACCTTCCAATGCTGCATCAGCACATATCCCAAACCTATGCCCGAGCATCACAGTATACAACATAACCTTCAGTTCCCTCGGGAAGAGTAAGAACTGGAGCTGATGTTAATCGATCCTTCAGTTCCTGAAAGCTCCGCTCACAATTATCCGTCCATTGAAATTTGGCAGCTTTCTAGGTCAGCTTAGATAATGGCGCGGATATAGAAGAGAATCCTTCTACAAACCGCCTGCAATATCCTGCTAACCCCAAGAAGCTACGGACTTTTGATGGTGTAGTAGGCCTTGGCCAGTTCTTGACTGCGTCGATCTTTTGAGTATCAACACTAATACCTTCATCAGATATCATGTGGCCTAAGAATGCCACTAAATTCAGCCAAAACTCACATTTGGCGAGCTTTGTATATAGCCTGTGGTCCCGAAGGGTCTGCAATGCTATTCGCAAGTGACCCACATTCTCTGCCTCTGAGCGGGAATACACCAAAATATCATCAATGAATACCACCACGAACACATCAAGATAAGGCCTGAATACAGTGTTCATGAGGTCCATGAAAGCAGCCGAGGCATTGGTTAGCCCGAACGACATTACTAGAAATTCAAAATGCCCATATCTAGTTCGGAAGGCTGTTTTCGGAATGTCTTTCTCCTTGACTGATAGCAACAAGGTCGGGAATCCAAACTAGAGTAAGAATTTGAGAAGTAAATGCGGAAGCAATAACAATAAGGAATTGAACAACTAGAATTAAAGTACAGAAAATAAAGGATATGGGAAAATTCAAAGAAAGAATTCCAGGAACTTCCAAGAACACAAGTTCTATAGCCTTGACAAGATCTAAGCAACAACGTTATGATTTATTGAAGAAATCAAACGCCTTTACCTAAGATCAAATCAAATAATAGATTCGGATCTTGACCGCTTTAAGAGTAACTCGAGACAACAATTAATATCTAGAATTAATCGCCTTCTAAGAATACCTCAAAGGAACCAAAGATATCACAATAGAGAAGTAATCTTACTACCTTGAACTATGAACAAGTAAAAGGTTGAAAGATAAATCTCAAAGCATAAGTAACAAAGGTTCAAAAGAACTCTCAAGTATGATATTCTTATTCAATAATGTA
>MCJB01001092.1:0-17161 GCA_002018475.1 Nicotiana obtusifolia | reverse complement strand
TGATGTTCATATTTTACTTGCTGACAGTTGAGACACCGAGACACGAATCCCACAATATCTTTCTTCATCCTTCTCCACCAATAATGTTGTTTCAAATCTTGGTACATCTTTGCAACACCCGGATGAATCGAATACCGTGAGCTATGGGCCTCCTCCTGGATCAATTCCCGAAGACCATCTACATTGGGTACACAAATTCGACCCTGCATTCTTAACACTCCATCGTCACCGATGGTCACATCTTTAGCATCATTATGCCGAACTCTGTCCTTAAGGACAAGTAAATGCGGATCGTCATACTGACGCTCCCTGATACGGTCATATAACAAAGACCGAGAAACCATACAAGCCAACACCCGGTTAGATTCCGAGATGTCTAATCTTACCAGTCTGTTAGCCAAGGCCTGGACATCGACTGCGAGAGGTCTCTCTCCAACTGGAATGTATGCCAGACTTCCCATACTCACTGCCTTTCGGCTCAAAGCATCGGCCTTTCCCGGATGGTATAGTATAGTAATATCATAATCCTTGAGCAATTCTAACCATCTCCGCTGCCTCATATTAAGATCCTTCTGCTTGAACAAATGTTGAAGGCTACGGTGATCAGTGAATACTTCACATGCTACGCCGTATAAGTAATGCCTCCAAATCTTTAAAGCATGAACTATGGCAGCGAGTTCTAAATCATGCACAGGGTAGTTCTTCTCATGAGGCTTCAATTGACGAGAAGCATAGGCAATAACTCTACCCTCCTGCATTAANTTGCTGACAGTTGAGACACCGAGCTACGAATCCCACAATATCTTTCTTCATCCTTCTCCACCAATAATGTTGCTTCAGATCTTGGTACATCTTTGCAGCACCCGGATGAATAGAATACCGTGAGCTATGGGCCTCCTCCAAGATCAATTCCCGAAGACCATCCACATTGGGCACACAAATTCGGCCCTGCATCCTCAACACTCCATCGTCGCCAATGGTCACATCTTTAGCATCATTATGCTGAACTCTGTCCTTAAGGACAAGCAAATGGGGATCGTCATACTGACGTTCCTTGATGCGATCATATAACGAAGACCGAGAAACCACGCAAGCCAACACCCGATTAGATTCCGAGATGTCTAATCTCACAAGCCTATTGGCCAAGGCCTGAACATCAACTGCGAGAGGACTCTCTCCAACTGGAATGTATGCCAAACTCCCCATACTCACTGCCTTTCGGCTTAAAGCATCGGCCACCACATTGGCCTTTCCCGGATGGTATAGTATAGTGATGTCATAATCCTTGAGCAATTCTAACCATCGTCGCTGTCTTAAATTTAGATCCTTCTCCTTGAACAAATGTTGTCGGCTACGATGATCAGTGAACACCTCACAAGATACGCCGTATAAGTAATGTCTCCAAATCTTTAAAGCATGAACTATGGCAGCTAGCTCCAAATCATGCACGAGGTAGTTCTTCTCATGAGGCTTCAATTAACGAGAAGCATAATCAATAACTCTACACTCCTGCATTAGTACACAACCAATCCAAACTCTCGAGGCATCACAATAGACGGTATACGAACCTGAGGCTAATGGTAGAACCAATACTGGAGCTGTGGTTAGGGCTGTCTTGATCTTTTTAAAGCTCTCCTCACACTTGTCCGACCATACAAATGGAACACCCTTCTGAGTCAATTTGGTCAAGGACGATGCAATAGATGAGAATCCTTGTACAAACCGGCGGTAGTAGCCTGCCAATCCGAGGAAGCTATGGATCTCTGTGATTGAGGATGGTCTAGGCCAACTCTGGACCGCCTCTATCTTCTTTGGATCCACCTGTATACCCTCACTGGACACTATGTGCCCCAAGAAATCCACTGAGTCGAGCCAAAACTCACACTTGGAGAATTTTGCATAAAGCTTCTCCTCCCTCAATCTCTGCAATAGAATTCGCAAATGTTCTGCGTGCTCTTCCTGGCTACGCGAGTACACCAGAATATCATCAATAAATACCACCACGAACGAATCCAGATAAGGCCGAAATACATTGTTCATTAACTGCATGAACGCTGCTGGGGCATTGGTTAGCCCGAAGGACATAACAAGAAACTCATAGTGGCCATATCTGGTCCGGAAAGCAGTCTTAAGAATATCCGCTTCCCTGATCTTTAACTGGTGATAACCTGAACGGAGATCAATCTTAGAGAACACTCGTGCTCCCTGAAGCTGGTCAAATAAATCATCAATACGAGGCAAAGGATATTTATTCTTGATCGTTGCCTTATTCAGTTGCCTATAATCGATGCACATTCTCATCGTGTCATCCTTCTTTTTCACAAATAGGACCGGTGCACCCAAAGGTGACACACTAGGGCGAATGAACCCTTTATCTAGGAGTTCCTTAAGTTGCTCCTTTAATTCTTTCAACTCTGCTGGTGCCATACGATACGGTGGAATAGAGATGGGTGAGTGCCCGGCACCAGGTCAATACCGAAGTCAATATCCCTGTCCGGCGGCATGCCCGGTAGGTCTGTAGGAAATACATCGGGAAATTCCCGAACAACTGGAACAGAATCGATGCTTGGAGTCTCAGCTCCAACATCCCTTACGAATGCTAGGTATGCAAGGCAACCCTTCCCAATCATACGTTGGGCTTTCAAATATGGTATCACCCTACCGGGAATATAATCAGTCACGCCACGCCACTCGATCCGCGGCACACCCGGCATAGCCAAAGTAACTGTCTTAGCATGACAGTCTCAAATAGCACGACATGGAGATAGCCAATCCATGCCCAAAATAACATCAAAATCTACCATGCTTAATAGCAATAGATCCACTCGGGTCTCCAGACCCCCAATAGTTATTACACACGACCGGTACACACGGTCCACAACAACAGTATCGCCCACCGGGGTAGACACATGAACAGATAAAGCAAGAAACTCCCGGGGCGTACTCAAATAAGGAGAAAAATATGATGACACATATGAATAGGTGGAACCGGGATCAAATAATACAGAGGCATCTTTATGGAAGACTGAAACAATACCTGTAATAACGGCATCAGAAGCACCGGCATCTGTCCTGCCTGGAATAGCATAGAATTGAGCCTGGCCACCGCCTGCTCGACCTCCCCCTCTGGGGCGACCTCTGGGTGCCTGACCACCACCCCTAGTTGGCTGGGCGGGTGATAAAGTAACTGGAGCAGAAGTCGAGGGTTGACCCCTCTGTTGGAACGATCTAACACCACTATGAGGATAATATTTCCGTATGTGGCCTATCTCGCCACACTCATAACAGCTCACTGGTGCTCTAACAGATGCACTCGGCCTAGAAGGACCCCGGGCTGACGGAGCATGAGCTGGAAGGGCGCTGAGTGATGACTGGCCCTGCTGCGACCCATTATAACCACGACCTGCAGAAGCCCCACGATACTCTGGATGGGCTGGCTGAGTAGGCCTGAAGGAACAGCCTCTACCCTGCTGAAACTAGCCCCTCGAAGGAGCACCACTGTAATTACCCGATCCTCGAGGCCTCTTAGCCTCCCTCTCCTCTCGCTCCTGATGGCGAACCGTCTCAATCTCGCGAGCTATGTCCACCACTTCTTCGAAAGTAGCACCCAATACTCTCTCCCTGGTCATAAAAATATGGAGATTATAATCGGAACCATCCAGACAGCATGTCGAGCTAACTCAGAAAATCTTGACTCGTATTGCGACACAGTCATATCCCCCTGTAGCAGCCATTCAAACTGTCTACGCAACTCCTCTCGGCGGGACTGCGGCACATACTTTTCTAAGAAAAGAATGGAGAACTGCTGCCAATAAGGGGCGTTGCATCAACCGGCCTACGCCTCTCATACGCTTCCCACCAATTAAAAGCGGCTCCCGTGAATTGAAATGTGGTAAATGCCACACCACTAGACTCAAGAATCCCGACAGTCCGAAGCATTCACTGACACTTGTCAAGAAAACCTTGGGCATCCTCGCCCTCAGCACCACTGAATGACGGAGGCTTGAGTCTGTCAAACCTCTCAAGACGATGCTGCTCATCATCTGGCATAACTGGTACTATGAATTCCTAAGCTGGTGCAACTGGCTGGGCTGGAGGTACCCCTGGCATCTGTAGTCCCTGGACTACCTGCTCAGGTGTACGGGCAACTGGAGTCTGATTGCCTCCCCCGGCCTTGAAGTAGTTGCCGCTGTGTTGGCTGGAACTGCCTGAGCCAGGCCAGTGCAAACATTTCACATCTGAGCCAAGGTCTCCTGAAGACCTGGAATAGCGGTAGGCACAGCTGGTGCCTGAGCTGGTGCTGCTGGAGCCTGTTCCTGAGCTGGGGCAGCTGGTGGATCAACAGATGCTGCCCTCGCCGCTCTGCCTCTAGCACGACCACGACCGCGTCCACGGCCTCTGGTGGCCTCAATAGGTGGTACTGGTGGTCTTCCACCTCGTCCAGTAGATCGCGGCCTCACCATCTATGAGAGAACAGGATAGCGAAAGTTTTAGTACTCGGATCTACAAGTTCGCACGATAAGAATTTCAAAAATATGGAATTTTCCTAAAATGGTTCTGCAGCCTCTCGAAGATAAGTACAGACGTCTCCGTACCGATCCGCGAGACTCTACTAAACCCGTTCATGACTCGTGAGACCTATGTAACCTAGGCTCTGATACCAAGCTATCACGACCTAAAATCCCAACCCGGTCGTGATGGCGCCTCTCATGAAGACAAGGCCAGCCAATCCAACTAAACCTCGATTTAAACAGTTAGCAACACGAAAATCATATAAGTATAGTTTAACAACAGGAATTAGCGGAAAATACAGAACCATCCCGACTACAGCCCAACCAGGGTGTCACAAAGTAATGAGCAACTAATGAAAATCCTAACAATAAGATTACTATTACAATATCTTGGCACAATTGTTTGAAGAAAGTGGAAATAACAATATAGAAGAGATACGGGGCTGCGGACGCCAACAGCTACCTCGTAGTCTCTAAATCGCCGCTCTGACAATAGTAGTCAACACCTCGGAGCGGAACCGACAACGCCTGAATCTGCACACATGGTGCAGGGAGTAATGTGAGTACTTCCAACTCAGTGAGTAATACATATAAATAATGACGGAAAGTAAGAAACACATAAGACTTAGAGAAATCCACGATGGAACAGTAAAAACATATAACATCTCAAATAGATAACATGAAGTAAACAGAAACAACACCAACACAACCAAAAATACAATGCAATGCAATGCAATGAAATGCAATGCAAGTCATGACTATCGTGGCGGCATGCCACCCGTTCCCTGGGTACCCGGCGCTTACTGTGGGGGGTTTAGTAGCGCAATATTTTGTGACGGCGTGTCACCCGATCCATGCATGTCACATCTCGTGGCGGCGTGCCACTCGATCCCATTAAAATCATTTGAAAATATCATTTAAGTTTCAAAACTGAGTTTATGAAATGAATTAATTCAGCAACAATACCCCTGAAGGGTTCACATAACCGGCGAGATGCCAAATAATACCCTTGAAGGGTTCACATAACCGGCGAGATGCCAAATAATACCCTGAGGGGTTCACATAACCGGCGAGATTCCCAAATATGGTGTAATAAACAATGACAAATACCCCAGAAGGGTTCCATAACCGGCGAGATGCCCAAATATTGCAAGCAGCCCAAATCATGATGATATCAAACAAGTTTCAATCACATATGTAGTAAAATGATAAATCGGGATGGACCAAGTCACAATCCCCAGAAGTAAACGGCCCCATGCTCATCATCGAGCATGTGCCTCACCTCAACATAGCACTACGATGTGCAATCCGGGGTTTCAAACCCTCAGGACATCATTTACAAATATTACTCACCTCAAATCGGCGAAATCCTTAGCCAGCGACGCCCTTGCCCTTTGAATTGGCCTTCACGTGCGTCGAATCTGTCCAAATTCAGAACAATTACATCACAATATGTCGTGGGGACAAAGCCCAAACGAAAACAATCGAAATTACTAAGAAATCCCGAAATTTGCAAAACCCGAGCCTCGGGCCCACTTCTCAAAATTCAGAAATTATCACCTCAACGGGTTCCTTATCTCCTCACGAGTTCAACCATATAAAATTTGTCGAATTCCGACACCGGATCGACCTCCAACCCTCAAATCTAAGCTTTAGGGTTTTCCCAACTCAAAATACCAGTAAAAATGCTAAAAACCACTATAATCTTAGGTAATTCCTTCAAAATTGAGTTAGGAATACTTACCCCGATGTTTCTCTTGGAAACCCTCCAAGAATTGCTTCAAGACTTGCTTCAATCTGAGCTCTCTAGCTCCAATTATGTTTAGAATGGTCAAATCCCCTTCTTTAAGAATTTACACGAGATAATCTCCTTTGGATATGGTTTTGAAGTTGATTTGTTGTGATTCTATGGTGGTTGGAGGGGTTTCTCTTTATGGGTATCGAAAATGGGTTTTGCATGGAAAAATAAGCATTGAGTTCTATTTTTAGAGTGGTCAAAAATCGAGTTAAAACACCCTTGCTCGGTCAATTATGCGATCGCATACCTGTCGCATAACAGGCATGCGGTTCGCATTTCTGACGTAGCCATCGCGAAGATAGCCCTAGCCTTCACCGCGAAATCAACACAAAGCGAGGTTTGCAGTTCGCATTTCATGTTTTGCGATCGCATTCTCGTCGCATTCCTGACGTAGATTTTGTCCAAATTTCTGTCTCAGTATGCGATCTCCACTGTCAAATATGCGGTTCGCATTTCAGGTTTGTGGTTCGCATTCTGGCCGCATTTTGGTCACGAATCTTGCCCAGATTTCTGCTTATGTTTGCGACTCCTCTGTGAGATATGCGGTCCGCATTTGAGTTATGCGGTCCGCATTCTCACCTGGTTTTTCTGCAACTTTTGTTTTTTCCAACGATGGTTTAGTCCGTTTAACCACCAAAAACTCACCTGAGGCCTCTGGAACCTCAACTAAACATGCCAACATATCCCATAACTTTATTTAAACTTGTTTTGACCTTCGGAACGCTCAAATCAACATCACAACATCAAATTCGCATCGGATTCAAGCCTAAGGATTTCAAAATCTTCTAAATCGCTCTTTTGATCTAAATCCAACCAAACCATGTCCGAATGACCTAAAATTTTACACACAAGTCCTAAATCACATATCGAAGGTACAGCAACTTTCGGAATTCCATTCCGGCCCTTGGATCAAAATCTCACCTATCGACCGGAAATCGCCAAAATTCTAACTTTGCCAATTCAAGCCTAATTCTACACGGGACCTTCAAAATAAATTCCGATCGCACTCCTAAGTCATAAATAATCTCCCGAAACTAATCGATTCGTTGGAAATCACATCCGAGCCCTCTAACAAAGGCAAAGGAATTAGTGAAAAATAATTGAAGGCCCCATTCAAGTATTATTGGGGTAATAAGGACAACAACTTTAATAAAGCAGATGGCCCTACTGGATGAAGATGTCGGCCAAAGAATCTACTATTATAAAGTAGTTTGTCATTTTATCTTTTTCTTTTTATCTTGTCGGCCAATAGTTGTAATTATTTTGTTGGCCATTTTACTATTTTCTTTTTAACTTTTGTTCAGTCGATCCATTATATAAGGATCACTTAGGGCTTTAGTTGAAGGGCAAGTTTTTTTTCAGAAGCTTTCTTTTCAATAGCCATCTCTCTCTTAGTCGTAAAAATCTCTCTGTAAAATTTTATATCAATAAAAGAAACCACTTTGGTTACAACCTCGATGGTCTCAGGTACTTTTATTTTCCTGATTTTACTTTAAATTTCCCTATTGTTTGAAGATTTAGCCTAAATGATAGGCTAAATATATGTGTGAAACTTAGAATTCTTGACCTATTCTTGAAGCATGCTTTAGTATTAATTTGATTACTGTTTCTGTTCCGATGTTGCTTAGGTTAAAAGTTTAAACCCAAGCAGTTCTAAGTTAGAAAGTAAGCTCTGGTTATGGCAACATAACCATTGGCCTCTGCAGAACCCGTTTTTAAACCGTTGATTGAGGTGTTGTTAAAGGGTTAACAGGTGAGGTCGTGGTTTAGAGTTTACTGACTGGCTTAGAATTTTGACAGGGTTTGTACTTTAGTAATCCTTCCCTGTAGCTACATCGAAGCGATCCTGTAGTCCCGTTGGTAAGTATGTATGTATATGTGTGTATATATATATATATATATATAAGTTATTCTAAGACATGTTCATTAGGATTACCAGAACAACTAATTAGTATATGACTCTAATTTCAGAATATTAAGGAACTTATATTACTAGAATTATGTGATGAATTATGGATTAATAACAAACATATAGACATAATCAACTATAACATATTAGATATAGAGCCATTTAACAAGAGATAACAAAACAAACATGCTTTCAATTAAACGATCAAAAGAGAAGAAAGGTCGAGGTTCACTGACCTTCATTTGGGCAGCAAACCAAACAAAAGCTTCTGGTTTAGCCATTAAGAATCTGAACTCGAGCTCGAACAGTAGGCGAACTCAAAACCGGAGAAAGAAGAGAAAAAATCAGCGAGAAGTCTAGGACTTTAATTCTCTTTCGTTTTCTAAGTTGTATTAGGTGGTAGGTCGTGTTAGGTGAGAGCATTGAAGACTCTATTTATAGGGGCCATTGGAGCCTTAGGGTTCCAGCAGATTCAAGTTAGATAGTGGAAGATGAAAAAGGATGGATGATAATAGCAAGATAGGTAAAATCAGAGAAAAGCAGAGGGAAAATGATGAAGAATTTTTATCTAAGAAGAGGAATCGGCCGTCGAAGGCAAATAACCGTCGGACAAAACCTAAACCCTAGAGCTCATTGCGTTTGACCTCTGGGTATAGAATCTTCATGATGAAACTCTAAAGAAGCTCCACGCATGCTCACTCAAATGCTCCGACTTGATGGAGCATAAGAGAGATTGAAACGACTTGCAGCTCCACTTTTAAGCTAGGGTTCGAATTTGGAACTTTTGAATTTGAGTGATGAAATGGGGAAAAAACCGGCGGGATTCGCAGATTTAGAAGGCAAAGAGGATAATTTCATGGTCGATTTATGATGTTGCACAAATTTGTGCAAGGATTTGGTGATTGACGGGTTAGATGGGACGAGAGAAAGAATAGAAAAAAGGGAAAGGGCAGCGGCTGGTCTAGGATGAAACGATTTAGAGTTTGGGGTAAACCAGGCTGGTTTCTTAGGTTAAAATAGGTGGAAGAAATTTGGGCCATTGGATAATTTGATCAACGACCTTGATAATTCTGGTGTTAAAAGATTTTTATGAGGAATTATGTGAGCCCTTAAATCTTTGTGTTTCAACGGCGAAGATGAGATCTGACCAGTATTAAAAATTAAAGAAAAATTGATATTAAACGTAGGACGTTGATCAAGTGAATTAACGTCTCAAATATACGTGTGTTTCTTGTGTAAGTGCTTTGAAATTGGTGATGTGGTGAATTTGATTGGCTTAAAGAGAGTGGCAGATTACCAACAATGGTCTGGAGGGTCGTTTGGACTGGGTTAAATGGGGTAATTCCAATTTAATGCATAGCCAAATTTGTATTTAATTGCAATTGAAATTATAACCATTTAGCCTTAACCTCGTTACAATTAATTTAATTACACTTAATTAATTCGAATAAAGTGTAATAGAAATTATAATCATCAAAGACGCTACTAATTACTGTAATTGATTAATTAATTATTTACAAAATACTTTATTTTTCAAATTATGACATCAATTTTGAATTATTAAAATAGTAGGCTAATTAACAACAAAAATAAGGAATAACTTATTAAATTAATTATAAAACCTACGTAATGTATATAAATGTTACTTTAATAGTCTCAAAATAGTAAGTGTGATTAAGGCTGTTAAGTGGTCCGGGCCTGGGCCAAATGGGCCTGGGCCAAGGCGATCCTGGGCTAAACGTTCCCGGGCCTAACGGGCCAGATGTAAGGGACCGGCCCACATGGTCCCGGGCTAAATGGGCCGGGCCCGCGGGCATAAACGGTTTCGGACCTTTTTTTTTTTTTTAATCTAGGAAAATTTCTTGTAAACTATATATGCATATACTAATATAGATTGCATATATCTATATAAATATATATATAGTATATATTGCCCCAAAACTTTCCCTTTTCACCTATCCCTCTTTCCTCCATTAAATACATATAAACTATCTAATAGGGATAGAAAACTAAGTTTAACACATTTTCTCTAATGCATATCATTAGGAAACAGTCTACTGTTAAAAACAGTAGAAAAGAAGAGTATGATATGCCGCAACAATTAGATCTCCTTAATAAGTGGACGATCCCTAAGATTCAACCTAAGGTTATATACCAGTTAGGAACCTTTGAAAAGTTAGGTTTAAAACAAGTAGTTAAAACTACTGAAGAGACTATCACTGTAGATAATGATCATGCTACTTTTAGATTATTATCTGAAAATGATTTAGCCCCTTATAAAGAATCTCATAGATTCTTACATATTGGTTTAGTACAAGTTGCGTTCAAGCCACTTACATTAAGAGGCTTACCTGAAAGCTTTATTGCAGCTCTCAGAGATGGCAGAAACCAAAACTGGAAAAAATCCCTAATAGGGACAGTACAAACCAGTTTGGCTTATGGCCCTGTATATTTTAATACTTATCCTAATTTGCAGATTTCATTAACCGATGATAATTCACTAAATGCTCTAATATTGAGTATTAAACCCCATGGTTATGATTATTTGCCTGGTACTGAAGTTATATGCATTTGTTATAGAATTTATTATAAGCCTTTATATACTTTGGATCCTATGTGCAAAATGATGGATTGCAAAAATGAAACTATTTTGATAGAAACTAATTTTGGTAAATCTAAAATTGTTACAAGAAGACCTATTAAGTGGGATGAGATAGATTTCCCCAAAGAATGGGTCATTGAGGAAGCAATAGCTCCTCGAAATAATGTTAACAGTAAAATCACAAAAGTTGAACAAGCTTCTGATGGAACTGTTAGGATCAGGTTCCATGAACTAGATCAAATTGATAATATCAGTTATTCATCTAGATTAACTAGATCCAATTCATCATATATCTCTCCTGTTGATTATAAGGTAGATTTTCCTTCAAGGGCATCTACCTCACAGATTAGAGAAAATGATAGAATTGATGTCATAAAAATTAGCACGGATAATATTACCAGTGCTATACCAGACCCGACGGAATCGGAAATGGATTTTTCAAATGGTTTACATGGATAATACCTATCAAATAGATTTTAGTCTGGGTTCACCTGCGTCAGGACCCAAAATCCCAACCCGGTCGTGATGGCGCCTCTCGTGGGGACAAGGCAAGCCACACCAATCTAATTCCGTTCAACAGTTAAATTACACAGTTTTAAACAAGATTAGATTAACAACAAAGTCAGTCGGAATATATATAAGTAGTACCATCCCGACTACAGCCCTCAGATCGGGGTGTCACTAAGTCATGAGCCACTAGAGAAGGCCTAATGACAATATAACTATTACAATATCTTAAGTACAATTGTTTGAGGAAGGTAAAGTCAACAAAAGAAAAGAGTTACGGGGCTGCGGACGCAAGCAGCTACCTCGTAATCTCCGAAGCTCCGGTCCAGCAGTAGTAATAAGTACCTCTGAGCGGGACCGCTAACGCCTGAATCTGCACACAAGGTGCAGGGAGTAAAGTGAGTACTTCCAACTCAGTGAGTAATAAAAGTAAATAAGAACTGAAGATAAGAAACACCCAAATCATTAAACAATCCACATAAATTACTGAAGTAAGCAGAACAATCACAAAACTAATAATGCAATGCAATGCAATGCAATGCTATGCCATGCAATGCAATGCAATGCGAGTCATGACTATCGTGGCGGACGTGCCACCCGTTCCCCTGGGTACCCACGCTCGGTGGGTGGTTCCGGCGCAATATATATCGTGACGGCGTGTCACCCGATCCATGCAATCTATACCTCGTGGCGGCGTGCCACCCGATCCATGCAATCTATACCTCGTGGCGGCGTGCCACCCGATCCATGCATGTCATATGCCTCGTGGCGGCGTGCCACCCGATCCTTTAAAATCATTTGAAAACAGCATATGTGTTTCAAAACCAAATTGATGAATGAATCATGCAACAACAATGGCAATATGCCAAATAACACCCCTATAGGGTCCTCATAACTGGCGGTATGCCCAACATTATGATACAATATACAACAACAATTACCCTTTGAAGGGTTCACATGACCGGCACGAAGCCCAAACATGGCAATTAGCCCAATCATAATGATATCATTTAAGTTTCAGTCAAGAATACAGTAGAAACCATCAGTCGGGATGGACCAAGTCCCAATCCCCATACATAAAAAAACCCATGCTCATCACCGAGCATGTCCCTCACCTCATTATAGTACTAAGAGGTGCACTCCGGGGTTTCTAACCCTCAGGACATCATTTACAAGTATTACTCACCTCGAATTCGACTAAATCCTTAGCCCGCGACGCTCTTGCCCTTTGTGTTGGCCTCCTCGTGCGTCGAATCTATTAAATTTCACAATCATTATGTCAAATTAAGCTATGGGGTCAACACCCAAGCAAAATAATCGGAATTACTATGAAATTCCCAATTCAGCAAAACCCGGGCCCCGGGCCCACTTCTCGAAATTCAGGAATTATTACTAAAACATGTTCCTTATCTCTTTACGAGTTTACCCATATAAGATTTGTCGGATTCCGACTTCCAATCAACCTCAATCCCCAATTTCATATTTTTAGCAATTGAGAAGAACCCTAGATTCTTCTTTCACAACTCATGGATTCATGAGGGGATTGAGCATAGAAATCATTATCTAAGAGGGATTTAGGGCATGAAATACTTACCCGTTGTTTTCCTTGAAGTTCCCTCTCTATTTGTTCCAACTTCACTTCAATCCTCTTCTTAAAAGCCCACGATTAACTTCTAAGGTGTTGCAACCCTTTCCTTTGCAAGATTATTCACGAAAATCTACTTGCGTGAGAGTTTTAGGGTTGATTTCTAGTGATTCCTTGCTTTTGTAATTGTTTTCTTTCGTGGGTATGTGTTTCGTATCTCAGTAGTGCCAAAAATGAACCCTAGGTCCTATTTATAGGGTGTTAAAATCGGGCAAAATCACTGAAGCTGGGCCATTTCGCGACCCCTAAGTGCAAATTCGCGGTTCGCATAACCCAATCGCGAACCACTTTTCCATCGCGAAATGGACAACCAAATTGCCCAGGTATTTTGCCTCACTTCGCGACGCCCAGGTGAGTTTTCGCGGTTCGCTTTTCAATTTCGCGAATCGCGAACTCACCGCGAAATCAGTCGAATGTTTCTGCCCGTGTTCGCGACCTCTCATGTCAATTTCGCGATGCGCATTTCGAGTTCGCGAACCGTGAACTCGTCGCGAAACGACCCCTCACCTTTCTGCTCTACTTCGCGATGGCCTTTGCCATTTTCGCGATCAGCCTTTCCAATTCGCGAACCGCGAATTGGCCGCGAACCTTGCCTGATTTCTGATTTCCATCTGGTTTTACAAAATTAAGCCTAACTTTTCCATACGGAGTCCGATTTAAACGATTCTTTTTGCTATGGCTCCGTAATTTCGATACGGAGCTAATGCCTCAAACAAAATTGAGTTTGGAGCTCGTTTACTAATTTTAATATCAATTACACCAGAAATTGTGAAGTCAACGCTTCATTAAACGATGTATTTAGTCCCGTCGACTATTCAAAATTCATCCGAGACCCCCGGGACTTTATCTGAACATGCACACATGTTCTACAATCTCATTTAAACTTGTTCCAATCATCGGAACACCAAAATACACATCAATTTATTAGGTTTGCATTAGATTCAAACCTACGGACTCCAAGGACCCTTAAATCGATCCTTTGATCCGAACCTGACCAAACCATGTCCAAATGGTCTGAAATTTTACACGCAAGTCTTAAATTGCATAACGAAGCTACAGCAACTTTCAGAATTTCATTCCGACTTCCGGATCAAAATTTCACCTGTCGACCGGAATTTCGAGCTTCACCGATTATACTTCGAGTGCCACTCACTCATTTTTGATTTCATTTAGTATAATTAATGAAATAAATCGGGGCGTAAAACGGGTCATTACATTCTCCCCCTCTTAAATAAACGTTCGTCCTCGAACGAGTCAAGAAACATACCTGGAATTTCAAAGAGTTGTGGATATTTGCTTCGCATCTCATGCTCAGTTTCCCAAGTAGCCTCTTCCATGGGCCGACCTCTCCACTGAACTTTCACTGAAGCTATTTCTTTGGACCTCAGCTTCCGAACCTGACGATCCAAGATTGCCACCGGCTCTACCTCATAGGTCAAGCCATCATCTAACTTAATCGCGTTGAAGTCCAAAATATGAGAGGGGTCTCCAACGTACTTTCTAAGCATAGAAACATGAAATACCGGATGTACACTCAACAGATTGGGTGGCAAGGCAAGCTCATATGCCACTTCCCCCACTCGTCGAAGTACTTCAAACGGTCCAATATACCGAGGACTCAATTTACCTTTCTTTCCGAACCTCATAACACCCT
Source organism: Nicotiana obtusifolia (assembly GCA_002018475.1). Taxonomy (NCBI): domain Eukaryota; kingdom Viridiplantae; phylum Streptophyta; class Magnoliopsida; order Solanales; family Solanaceae; genus Nicotiana; species Nicotiana obtusifolia. The sequence continues at coordinate 2,535 of MCJB01001092.1, read as the reverse complement.
TCATAGGTGAGACTTTCAGCATAACTTTCTCACCAACCATGTAAGATACATCTCGTACCTTCCTGTCGGCATAACTCTTTTGCCTCGACTGTGCAGTGCGAAGCCTTTCCTGAATTATCTTCACCTTTTCCATAGCATCCTGGACTAGGTCAGTCCCCAGTAATCTATCTTCGCCGGGCTCGAACCAACCAATTGGAGATCTACACCGTCTCCCATACAGAGCCTCATATGGAGCCATTTGAATGCTCGACTGATAACTATTGTTATAGGCGAACTCTGCAAGTGGCAGAAATTCATCCCATGAACCTTTGAAATCAATGGCACAAGCACGCAACATATCTTCCAAGATTTGAATGGTACGTTCAGATTGTCCATCCATCTGAGGATGAAATGCTGAACTCTATTCTACCTGAGTTCCCAACTCCCTCTGCACGGCTTTCCAGAACTGCGAGGTGAACTGAGTATCTCTATCAGAAATGATAGAAATGGGAACACCATGCAATCGAACGATCTCTCGGATATAAATCCTTGCCAATCGTTCTGAGGAATAAGTAGTACATACCGGGATGAAGTGTGTGGACTTGGTCAGCCGCTCCACAATCACCCAAATAGCATCGAACTTCTTCAAAGTCCGTGGGAGTCCAACAACAAAGTCCATAGTGATCCGCTCCCATTTCCACTGGGGAATAGCTATCTGCTGAAGCAAACCACCCAGCCTCTGATGTTCATATTTTACTTGCTGACAGTTGAGACACCGGGACACGAATCCCACAATATCTTTCTTCATCCTTCTCCACCAATAATGTTGTTTCAAATCTTGGTACATCTTTGCAACACTCGGATGAATCGAATACCGTGAGCTATGGGCCTCCTCCAGGATCAATTCCCGAAGACCATCTACATTGGGTACACAAATTCTACCCTGCATTCTTAACACTCCATCGTCACCGATGGTCACATCTATAGCATCATTATGCCGAACTCTGTCCTTAAGGACAAGTAAATGCGGATCGTCATACTGACGCTCCCTGATACGGTCATATAACGAAGACCGAGAAACCATACAAGCCAACACCCGGTTAGATTCCGAGATGTCTAATCTTACCAGTCTGTTAGCCAAGGCCTGGACATCGACTGCGAGAGGTCTCTCTCCAACTGGAATGTATGCCAGACTTCCCATACTCACTACCTTTCGGCTCAAAGCATCGGCCACCACATTGGCCTTTCCCGGATGGTATAGTATAGTAATATCATAATCCTTGAACAATTCTAACCATCTCCGCTGCTTCAGATTAAGATCTTTCTGCTTGAACAAATGTTGAAGGCTACGGTGATCAGTGAATACTTCACATGCTACGCCGTATAAGTAATGCCTCCAAATCTTTAAAGCATGAACTATGGCAGCAAGTTCTAAATCATGTAAAGGGTAGTTCTTCTCATGAGGCTTCAACTGACGAGAAGCATACGCAATAACTCTAACCTCCTGCATTAGTACACAACCTATACCAATCCTCGAGGCATCACAATATATGGTATATGAACCTGAGGTTGATGGTAGAACCAATACTGGAGCTGTGGTCAAAGCTGTCTTGAGCTTTTGGAAGCTCTCCTCACACTTGTCCGACCATACAAACGGAACACCCTTTTGGGTCAATTTGGTCAAGGACGATGCAATAGATGAGAATCCCTGTACAAATCGACGGTAGTAACCTGCCAATCCAAGGAAGCTACGGATCTCTGTGACTGAGGACGGTCTAGGCCAACTCTGGACCGCCTCTATCTTCTTTGGATCCACCTGTATACCCTCACTGGACACCACGTGCCCCAAGAAAGCCACTGAATTGAGCCAAAACTCACACTTGGAGAATTTTGCATAAAGCTTCTCCTCTCTCAATCTCTGTAATACAACCCGCAGGTGTTCTGCATGCTCTTCCTGGCTACGTGAGTACACCAGGATGTCATCAATGAAGACCACCACAAACGAATCCAGATAAGGCCGAAATACATTGTTCATTAACTGCATGAACGCTGCTGGGGCATTGGTTAGCCCGAAGGACATAACAAGAAACTCATAGTGGCCATATCTGGTCCGGAAAGCAGTCTTAAGAATATCCGCTTCCCTGATCTTTAACTGGTGATAACCTGAACGGAGATCAATATTAGAGAACACTCGTGCTCCCTGAAGCTGGTCAAATAAATCATCAATACGAGGCAAAGGATATTTATTATTGATCGTTGCCTTATTCAGTTGCCTATAATCGATGCACATTCTCATCGTGCCATCCTTCTTTTTCAAAAATAGGACCGGTGCACCCCAAGGTGACACACTAGGGCGAATGAACCCTTTATCTAGGAGCTCTTGAAGTTGCTCCTTTAATTCCTTCAACTCCGCTGGTGCCACACGATACGGTGGAATAGAGATGGGCTGAGTGCCCGGCACCAGGTCAATACCGAAGTCAATATCCCTGTCCGGCAGCATGCCCGGTAAGTCAGTAGGAAATACATCGGGAAATTCCCGAACAACTGGAACAGAAT
>MCJB01001091.1:73574-123665 GCA_002018475.1 Nicotiana obtusifolia | reverse complement strand
TAGCCTTGGAGCCTCCTCAATAGATGGCCTAGGAAGGGTCAGAGTAACAGGCCTTTCCAATTCTTCAAATTTTTTGAACCCCTGGACATAACTGCAGGACATATCCAGTACTTGCTCAATTTCTCCCATCGTTTCATCTTCACTATTTTCCACATCCCCAATCAATACTCGTTCAACAGGATCTACAGGGCTCATATAGGGCACTAATGATGTGGAATCACTCTCCACCATAGAGATCATGGATAATTCTTCATAGTGGGCTGGCAACCTAAGGCTTTATAGACATTGAATACCTCTACTCGGTTACCTACTCTCATCGTCATCTTTTCTTCGCAAACATCAATAATAGCTCGGCCCGTGGCTAAGAATGGACGCCTCAAAATAAATGGGACTTCCTGATCGGGCTCGTAGTCCAGGATAATGAAATCAGTGGGGAATATGAAAGAACCTACTTGAACTAGCACATCTTCAATCACTCCCTCAGGATGAGCAAGGGAGCGATTAGCTAACTGTAAGATAACTGTTGTTGGGCGTGGATCACCCAACTCCAACTGTCTGAACACCGGTAGCGACATCAAATTGATGCTTGCTCCAAAATCACATAAAGCTCGCCCAACAGCATGTTTACCAATCGAGATTTGGATAGTGAAACTACCTGGATCCTTCAATTTCTGAGGCAACTTACCTTGAATTCTAGAACTGCACTCCTTAGTGAGTGCCACAGTCTCGAACTCGGTTAGCCTCCTTTTATTTGCCACAATGTCCTTGATGTACTTTGCATATTTGGGTACTTCTTCTAAGATGTCAACCAATGGATTATTAATTTGCACCTGCTTCAAGATATCAAGAAACTTTTTATATGCGGCATTATCTCTTAATTTCTGCAATCTTTGAGGGAATGCAGGTGGTGGCCTTGCAACCAATTGTGGGGGTTGCTCAACCACCGCCTCTCCAGCTGGCTTCTCTGACTCCTTAGCTTTCTCTGATGTTGATTCTATAGTGGTTGGCCTCTCATTAAAAATCACATGTTTCCTCTTTCAAGACTGAACTTCTTCTAGTTGTCTCCCATTCCTCAATGACACGGCATTAAGGGCCGCCCTAGGATTTGCTTCAGTGTCACTTGGAAGAGCTCCAGCTGGTCTAGTGTTTTGAGCACCGGCAAGCTGTCCCATTTGACGCTCCAAATTTCTCATTGTTGTGGTGAGGGCTTGATATTCAATCCTGAACTGTTTATTGTCAAGCAACAACTGCTTCAAAAATTCATTCCCATTCTTTTCTACCTGTTAAGGTTGCTTCTGAAGTTGATTGAAATTTCCTTGGGGTCCATAATGATTCTGATTCGGCTGATTTCCCACCCCATGAGAAGTTGGGATGATTCTTCCAATTTGGTAAGTGTTCCTATATTGGGCATTCTGATTCATTAGACCCCTGCTCTGCTGTCCCACATAGTATATAGATTCTGGATTTGTGGGACACATGTCACTCATATGGTTGTCACCACATAGTTCGCAGCAAAGAGACATTTGTTGTACATGTTGCATCTGTTGTGCCTGTTGCATTGTCATTCTATTCATCTGGTTTGCCAATTTTGCTATCTCAGCTCTCATGGCCGAGAAGTCATCAAGCTCAATCAACCCCTTGCGTGAATCCCAATCTCCTTGCCAGTTATGATCATTAGCAGTGAAGTTATTCAGCAAGAGTTGAATTTCACTCTATGGTTTCGCCATGCAACTATCTCCACAAGCTGAGTCAAGATTCATCTTTGAGGCCTCATCTAATCCATTAACAAAAGGGTGTCCCAATACCTCATCAGTATGACAATGATGCGGGCAATCTCTGAGCAGCTTCTTGTATCTTTCCCATGCTTGACAAAGTGTCTCTCCATCCCATTGTTCGAACCCAAGAATTTGACTCCTAAATGACTTTGTCTTCTTGGTGGGGAAAATTTTGATTAAGAATTTCTTTGCTAGATCGTCCCAAGTGAGGATTGAGCTTGCGGGCTCTTTCTGCAACCATTCCTTCGCTTCCCCCAGTAGTGAAAAGGGAAAAAGTGTCAGCCTGACATAATCCTTGGAAACGTTCGGATAATTGTAGGTGTCCGTAATCTCCAAGAAATTTTGAATATGCCTTTGCGGATCTTCATGAGATAGACCCACATATTGCCCTGTGGACTGAATCAGCTATACCATGTACTGTTTGAGTTCAAAACACCCTGTGATCTCAGGTTTCACAATAGCCTGAGTCATATTAGAAGGATTGGGCCTTGCGGCTTCTATCACCGCACACTCTGCATTATCTGCCATCTCTATTGGTTGTGGTTGAACTACGATGTCTAACTCTCTTTCTATTCCAGTTCTAACTTCGGCCTCTCTCCTCACCCTGTGAAGTGTCCGTTCAATTTCAGGATCAAGAGGAAGGAGATTTTTTGCGCTTCTACTCCTCCGCATTCAAGAGAAGAGCTTGTGTTAACACAAACAAGGTAAACTGATAATTAAAACTTGAAAAAATAACTAATAAAAGCTTAAGTCAGCAAAGTAGCTAATTTTTAAGTCCCCGGCAACGGCGCCAAAACCTTGTTGCTCCCAAACGCACACGCAAGTATACGTGGCCGACAAGTAATATAGGATTTGGAAGTCCAGATATCGTACCCATAGGGACTTATCTCAATTACTCACTAACACACCAATATTGTTATTCCATCAAGCTAAATTTGAGTTCAAGAGTTTAATTATGCTAAACTACAATTCTAAGTAATAACTAAATTATCAAGTAACTAGTTGATTGTTGTTTATTCAGTAGAGACAAGTATTCCAGGGTTGTGATCGATTTACCAATCGTATTGTGTTCGAATTAACTCTCCCTTTCATATAATTCACTCATGGTTGCTAATTAATCGATAAAAGCTCTCATAGCCTTCTCCCGAAGTACTTCTCGCCTATTCTTAATAGATTAACGCCTATATTCCTATGAAATCAATCTATTAAGAACGCATTAAGATCACGATATTTAATTAAGCACGGTTATTAGGTATATTCCTATCCTAACCACAAACCCGCTCCCCCTAAGGGTTAAGATCATGTTCTCTTCAACTCTTCTCTACTCTAAACACGGCTTTCCCAAGCATAGCATAGATAGTAAATAGAACCTAACTGCTGCCAAGACAATTAAGAAATTAAACACAGAATTGAAGAAACAACCATATGTTGGTGAATTATAATCAAGGTTAAGTTAAGTTTAAACAAAAATATTCATGGCTAATCACAACCCCAGAACAATGGGTGTTTAGCCACTCATAATATAATCACACAATTGCATAAGTTTTGAATCAACTGGAAATACTAGAAAAAGATGAAGAAAACTGAGAATTCTCCGCTTCCTAACGATCCCGCGTGTGTTTTTCCTCCAAGGTGGCGTCTTTCCCCTCAAAAATAGGTTTAGTCTTGCTTTTATACGTGTTGGATAGGTCTAGGGCCGAAATAACCTTGTCCCAGGCGAATTTGGACAAAATCACGTCACTGGCGCCCTAGATAGCGCCAGGCGCCCACCAGGGCGCTGCCTCAAATTGCCATTCTGCCTCCAGCGCCACAAGTGGCGCCAGGCGCTGCCTGTGGCGGCCAGATGCTCAATTCGTCCGGTTTTGTTCATTTTGGCTTAATCTTGCGCGTTTCGCCCCCAGTTTCTCCCGACTCATTCCTATACATAACAACACTTCAAATTAATATAAATCATAGCATTTAACATACTAATTTCACGAAATAAGAGTCAAATATGAGGCGATATACATAGAAATATATATATGCTTTAAGCTAAACATCACTTACCAATCGAGATTTGGATAGTGAAACTACCTGGATCCTTCAATTTCTAGGGTAGCTTGATTTGAATTCTTGAGCTACATTCTTCAGTGAGTGCCACCGTCTCGAACTTTAACTACCTCCTCTTATTTACCACCATGTCTTTGATGTATTTGGCATATTTTGGGCACTTCTTGCAGGATGTTTACCAGCGGAATATTGATTTGCACCTGCTTCAGAATATCAAGAAATTGTTTATAAGGGGTATTATCCTTCACTTCTGCAATCTCTGAAGGAACGAAGGTGGTGGCCTCGCAACTAATGGTGGTGGGTTGCTTAGCCACTGCCTCTTCAGCTGGCTTCTCTGACTCTTTTACTTTTTTTGATTCTGCTTCTATGGTAGCCGGTTTCTCATTAAAGGTCACTTGCTTTCTCTTTTTCGATGGGACTTCTTCTAAGTGTCTCTCATTCCTTAATGACACAATATTAATAGATGTCTTAGGATTAGCCTCAGTGTCACTTGGAAGAGCCCAAACTGGTCGAGTATTTTGGGCACTGACAAGTTGCCCCATTTGTCTCTCCAAATTTTGAATAGCTGCAAAGTGGACTGCTGGTTGGGCCTGCTGATCAGCCCTCAATTTCTTTAGCATCTCCTCAATATGACTTACCGGGTTTGTAGGTTTTCCAGCCTGTGGTGGTCTATATTGCTGTTGAGGAGCTTGTGGCCTGTACTGGTTCTAAGCACCTTGGTTTCCACCCCAAGAGAAGTCTGGGTGGTTCCTCTTGTTAGGATTGTAAGTAGTCCTATACTAGGTTGTCTGGCCTCTATTTGTATTACCCACAAAACAGACAAACTCCGAATTAGCTGGCATAAGTCGCTTGTGTGACCCTCTCCACATACTTCACAAAAAATCTGAACCTGTTGCATTGGCTGAGCTTGTTGCTTGTTAATAACCAAGGTCATCTTGTTGACTTGGTTGGCCAATGCAGCAACCTACATTGATAATGTAGAAACAATGTCTAACTCGAGGACCTTGCAGATTTTTGCACTGGGTGTCTGTCCATCTCTCCTTGCCAATTGGGATTGCTTTTGGAGAATTTATTCAATAAGGCATAAATTTTATCAAATTTTTTCTCCAACACATGACCTCCCGCTGCAACGTCCACCAAAATTTTTTTCTCTAGATGGAGCTCTTCTATGAAGATGTGAGCTAACACTTCATTTGTCTAGTTATGATGAGGATAATCTCTGAGCAGCCCCTTGAATCTCTCCCAGGCTGAATATAGAAACTCCCCCGATTTCTATTTAAAGGTGACTATCTCACTTCAGATCTTTGCAGTTCTGCCTGAAGGAAAGAACCGTGCCAAAAAATTCCTCGCCAGATCAGTCCATGATGTAATAGAATTAGCTGGTTCAATTCTTTCCCACCAAAAAGACAAAGTCACTGAGAAGCCAAATTCTGGAGTTCGAACAACGTGATGGAGAAACTCTTCGTCAAGCATGGGAAAGATACAAGAAGTTGCTTAGAGATTGTCCACATCATTGTCAGACGGATGAGGTTTTGGGACATACTTCTGTTGACGGATTAGATGAGGCTTCAAAAATGAATCTCGACTCAGCTTGTGGAGGCAGTTGCATGGCAAAACCTTACAGTGAAATCAAACTCTTGCTGAACAACTTCACGGCTATTGATCATAATTGGCAAGGAGATGGCGATTCATGCAGAGCAATTAAACCGAAGGGAGCTGGGTTGATTGAACTGGATGACTTCGCAGCCATGAGAGCTGAGATGGCAAAACTGGCTAACCAAATGAACAGAATGACGATACAATAGGTATAACCGAGGCAACAGGTACAACAGATGTCTTTGTGCTGTGAAATGTGTGGTGACAACCATACGTGTGACATGTGCCCCACAAATCCGGAATCTATATATTATGTGGGATAGCAGAACAGGGGGCCAATGAATCAAAATACACAATATGGGAACACCAATAACCCGAATTGCGGAGCAACCCCCACAATTGGTTGCAAGGCCACCACCTCTATTCCCTCAAAGATTGCAAAAACTAAGGGATAATGATGCATATAAAAAGTTCCTTGATATCTTGAAGCGGGTATAAATTAACATTCCGTTGGTTGATATATATTACAAGAAGTGCCTAAATATGCAAAGTACATCAAGGATATTATGGCAAATAAAAGGAGGCTGACCGAGTTTGAGACTGTGGCACTCACTGAGGAGTGCAGTTCCAGAATTCAAGGTAAGCTGCCTCAGAAATTGAAGGATCCAGGTAGCTTCACCATCCAAATCTCTATTGGGAAACATGTTGTTGGACGAGCTCTATGTGATCTTGGAGCAAGCATAAATTTGATGCCGCTATCAGTGTTCAAATAGTTGGATCGTCCCACGTGTAGATTGAATTTGCAAGCTCTTTTTGCAGCCATTCCTTGGCTTCCCCCAACAGTGAAAAGGGGAATAGTGTCAACCAAACATAATCCTTGGAAACGTTTGGATAATTGTAAGTATCCGTGATTTTCAAGAAATTTTGAATATGTCTCTGCGGATCTTCATGAGACAGTCCCACATATTGCCCTGTAGATTGAATCAGTTGCACCATATATTGTTTAAGTTCAAAGTGCCCCGTGATCTCAGGTTTCACAATAGCCTGAGTCATGTTAGCAAGATTGGGCCTTGCAGCTTCTATCACCGCCCGTTCAGCATTACCCGCCATCTCTATTGGCTGTGGTTGAACTACTATGTCCAACTCTCTTTCAATTCTAGTTCTGGCTTCTACCTCTCTCCTTACTCTGTGTAGTGTTCGTTCAATTTCAGGGTCGAAAGGAAGAAGATTTTTTGCGCTTCTACTCCTCTGCATTCAAGAGAAGAGCCTGTGTCAACACAAACAACGTAAACTGATAAGTAAAGCTTGAACAAATAACAAATATAAGCTTAAGTCGGTAAAGTAGCAGATTTTTAAGTCCCCGTCAACGGCGCCAAAAACTTGTTGCTCCCTAACGCACACGCAAGTATACGTGGTCGACAAGTAATATAGGATTTTGAGTCCAGATATCGTACCCACAGGGACTTAAATCAACTACTTACTAACACACTAATATTGCTATTCAATCAAGCAACATTCAAGTTCAATAATTTGATTATGTTAAACTACAACTCTAAGTTATAACTATATAATCGGATAACTAATTAATTGTTGTTTAATCAATAGAGACAAATATTTCAGGGTTGTGATTTATTTACCAATCTTATTGTGTTCTAATTAACTTTCCCTTTCATATAATTCACTCATGGTTGCTAATTAATCGATAAACGTTCTCATAGCCTTCTTCTGAAGTACTACTCGCCTATTCTCAATAGATCAATGCCTATATTCCTATGGAATTAACCTATTAAGAACGCAATAAGAAGACGATATTTAATTAAGCACGGTGATTAGATATATTCCTATCCTAACCACGAATCCGCTCCCCTTAAAGGTTAAGAGCATGACCTCTTCAAATCTTCTCTAATCTAAACATGGTTTTCCCAAACATAGCATAGATAGTTGATAGAACCTAACTGTTGGTCAAATAATTAAGCAATTAAACATAGAATTGAAAAAACAATCATATATTAGTGAATTATAATCAAGGTATCGTTAATATCAAACAACAATATTCATGGCTAATCACAACCCCAGAACAATGGGTGATTAGCCACTCATGATCTAATCAAACCAAAATATAAGTTCTTGAATAAATTGTAAAATACTAGAAAAGATGAAGAAACTGAGAATTGTTGCTTCCCCTTGATTCCGTGTTGTGTTTTTGCTCCCAAAATCACGTCTCTCTCCTCCAATTAGGTTTAGACTTGTTTATATAGGTGTTGGGGAGGTGTAGGAACGAAAATAGCAGAGTCCTAGGCAAAATAGGCGAGGTCCGCGTCATCGGCGCCCTGGGTAGCGCCAGGCGCCCACCAGGGCGCTGTGTCCAGTGAGTTCTTATGAGCTTCTGCCTTCAGCGCCACAGGTGGCACCAGGCGCTGCCTGTGGCGCCCAATTGCCCCCTTGTCCGTTTTTGTTCCGTTTTGGCTTAATTCTTGTTGTTTCGCCCCCAATTGCTCCCGACTCATTACTACACATAAAAACACCTCAAATTAACATGAATCATAGCAATTAACATTCCACTTTCACAAAACAAAAGCCAAATATAAGGTGATATACATAGAAATATATATACTTGACACTAAACATCATTACGCATTCCCAGCTAATCCTGAGGCTGGGTCATCTGACACTGTCATCACAAGTATTGTTTCGGTTTGCCAAAGAGATGCTTTATTTCTATTTGTTCCGGGCTCTACTTATTCCTACGTGTCATCAATTTTTGCTTCATAACTTATTGTGCCTCACGATTCTTTAAGTGCTCTTATATATGTGTCAATGCCTGTGGAAATTTTATTGTTGTAGATCGTGTTTATCGCTCGTGTGTGGTTTCTATTGGGAGCCTTGAGGCTAGTGTAGATCTCCTACTTCTTGATATGGTGGACTTTGATGTTATTTTGGGCATGGATTGACTGTCACTTTATCATGCTATATTGGACTGTCACACCAAGACCGTGACCTTAGCCATTCTAGGATTGCTCCGATTATAGTGGATGGGGACTCCTGGCCATTCTATTAGTAATGTTATTTCTTATGTGAAGGCTCACATATGGTCGAGGAGGGATGTCTAGCATATTTGGCCTATGTTCATGATTCTACTGTGGAGTTTCCCTCCATGGATTCAGTACCTGATGTGTGTGAGTTTTCAGAGGTGTTTCCTGCAAATCTACCGGGGATGCGACCCGATAAGGATATTGATTTTTGTATTGACTTGGCTCCGGGCACTTAGCCCATTTCTATTATACCATATTGTATGGCGCCACCTGAGTTGAAGGAACAGAAGGAGCAGTTGTAGGATTTTCTTGATAAAGGATTCATTAGACCTAGTGTCTCGTCCTGGGGTGCGCCAATGATGTTTGTGAAGAAGAAGGATGGTTCGATGAAGATGTGTATAGATTATAGGCAGTTGAACAAAGTCACTATCAAGAACAAGTACCCCTTGACGAGGATTGATGGCTTATTTTATAAGCTTCAGGGTGCCAAAGTGTTTTTGAAGATTGATTTGCGATCTGGCCACCATCAGTTGAAGATTAGGGCGTCGGATGTCCCTAAGACTGCTTTTTGAACTCGGTACGGGCTTTATGAGTTCCTAGTGGTGTTATTTGGCTTGTATCGCCCAGCAACATTTATGGATTTGATGAATCGAGTATTTAAGCCTTTTTTGGATTCTTTTTTTATCGTCTTCATTAATGATATCTTGATCTACTCTCGCGGTCGAGAGAAGCATGAGCAGCATCTTCGAGTGGTACTTCGGACCCTGAGAGATAGCTAGTTGTATGCCAAATTTTCAAAGTGTGAGTTTTGGTAGGACTCAGTTGCCTTTTTAGGACATGTTGTATCTGTAGAGGGCATTAAAGTGGATCCTAAGAAGATTGAGGCAGTTCAGAACCGGCCTAGACCTACTTCAGCTACAGAGACTTGGAGTTTCCTGGGTTTGGCGGGTTATTATCACCAGTTCGTGGAGAGGTTTTCATCCATCGCAGCCCTATTGACTAGATTGACCCAGAAGGGTGCCCCATTCAGGTGGTCTGATGAGTGTGAGTTGAGATTTCAGAAGCTCAAGACTGCCTTCACTATAGCTCTGGTGTTAGTATTACCCACGGGTTCAAGATCCTATACTGTGTATTGTGATGCATCACGTATTGGGCTTAGTATAGTATTGATGTAGGATGGTAGGGTGATTGCATACGCGTCTCGACAGTTGAAGGTTCATAAGAAAAGTTACCCTATTCATGACTTAGAATTGGCAGCGATTGTTCATGCATTGATGATTTGGAGGCATTACCTATGCGGCATATCGTGTGAGGTATTCACAGATCATCGGAGTCTACAATACTTTTTTAACCAAAACGATCTCAACTTGAGGCAGTGGAGGTGGTTAGAGTTGTTAAAAGAGTAAGATATCACCATTTTATATCATTCCAGGAAGGCCAATATGGTGGTCGATGCCTTGAGTACAAAGGATGTGAGAATGGGTAGCCTTGCATATATTCCGATCAGTGAGAGACCGCTAGCATCAGATGCTCAGGACTTGGCCAATCAATTCGTAAAGTTAGATGTTTTGGAGCCTAGTCGGGTTCTTGCTTGCACGATTTCTCGGTCTTCTTTCTATGAGCGCATCAGAGAGCGTCAGTATGATGACCCCCCTTTGCTTGTCCTTAAAGACACGGTGTAGCACGGTGATTCCAAGAAGGTCTCTATTGGGGATGATAGGGTGTTGCGGATGCAGTGTCGGATTTGTGTGCCCAATATGGATGGGCTTCTTGAGTTGATTCTTGAGGAGGCCCACAGTTAGCTATATTCTATTCATCCGGGTGCCGCCAAGATGTATCAGGATTTTAGGTAGCATTATTGGTGGAGAAGAATGGAAGTGGGAGTGTATTGCCATGGACTTCGTTGTTGGGCTCCCACGACCTCAGAAGAAATTTGACATTGTATGGGTGATCGTGGATAGGTTGACCAAGTCGACGCATTTCATTCCGGTGGCAGTTACTTATTCTTTAGAGAGGTTGAATGAGATCTATATCCGCGAGATCATTCGTCTGCACGGTGTCTCGGTGTCCATTATTTCTGATCGGGGCACGCAGTTCACATCGCATTTCTAGAGGGTCGTACAGCGTGAGTTCGGCATGCGGGTTGAGTTGAGTACACCATTTTATCCCCAGATGGATGGACAGTCCGAGCGGACCATTCTGATATTAAAGGATATGCTTCGCACCTGTGTTATGGATTCCGGGGGTTCTTGGGATCAGTTCTTGCCACTTGTTGAGTTTGCCTACACTAACAGCTACCAATCGAGTATTCAGATGGCTCCTTATAAGGCCCTATATGGGAGGCGGTGTTGTCCACCAATTGGTTGATTTGAGCCGGGAGAGGCTTGGTTGTTGGGTACCGATTTGGTTCAGGATGCCTTGGAAAATGTTAAGATAATTCGGGACTGACTTCGTACGGCGCAATCTAGGCAGAAGAGTTACACCAGTCGGAGGGTTCGTGATGCTGCATTCATGGTTGGAGAGAGAGTATTGCACCGGGTTTCACCCAGGAAGGGTGTGATGAGGTTCGGGAAGAAGGAAAGTTGAGCCCTAGGTATATCAGACCCTTTGAGATCCTTGAGACAGTTGGTGAGGTGGCTTACAAGCTTTATTGCCACCTTGCTTATTATCAGTCCACCCAGTGTTCCATGTTTCCATGAGCCGTACGTATCACGGTGATCGGTCTCATGTATTAGATTTCAGCTCGGTCCAATTGGACAAGGATTTGACTTGTGAGGAGGAGCCGGCGGCCATTCTAGCCCGGCAGTTCCGGAAGTCGGGGTCTAAGAGTTATCCTTGAATTAGAGTGCAGTGGAGAGATCAGCCGATCGAGGCAACTACGTGGGAATCTGAGTCCTATATGCGGAGTAGATACCCACACCTTTCACCAGTCCAAGTACCTTTCTATGTCCGTTCGAGGATGAACGTTTATTTTAGAGGTGGAGAATGTGATGACCCAGTAGGCCATTTTGAGTATTAGCCCTTAATTCTGTATTTTGAGACCTATGTTAGCTTCGTTTGATGTTTCTTGGTTTGCATGCATGATCCGCGTTGCTATTTGAAACGCTTTTATGTGAAAATTTGAAGAAAACATGAATTTTGGCTTCAAAAAAAACTTGAATTGACCATGGTCAATATTTTGTGGTAACGACTTCGAATCGGTGTTTTAACGATTCTGGTAGGCCCGTATCGTAATTTGGGTTTGGGCGTACACACGAAATTGAAATTGGAGGTCCCTAAATTAATTTGACTCATTTTGCCAAAAACTAGTAGTATGAAAGTTTGAAATTTACTAAGTTTGACCGTAAGTTGACTTCTTAGCTAACGGGTTCGGATTTTGATGTTTAAACTTGGAAGGGGTCTGTATCGCTATTTGAAACTTGTCTGTAAAATTTGATGCAATTCGAAATTGATTTGACATGATTCGGACATTTAGATGTTATTATGGTGATTTGATTGCACGAGCAAGTTCTTATGATGTTATTACACTTGTGTGCATGTTTAGTTTGGAGCTCGAGGGGCTCGGGTGAGTTTTGGACGTGTTTCGGATGAGTTTTGCTAGTGTGAAGATTGCTGGTGCAATACCAACTCTGGTGTCTGCTGTAGATCTCGCATTTGCGAAGTCTGGCTCGCAATTCCGAGCCTCGCTTTTGCGAATAAGAGTTTGCATTTACGACCAGGGCCTGGGATTGGGTAACCTTGAATTTGCGAGGAAATGGTTCACAATTGCTACCAACTCAGGGTCGTATTTGCGATCATTTGGTCGCATTTGTGATGCCTGGGAAAACAGTATTCCTTCGCAATTATGAAGATGTTGGTCGCATTTGCGAACGTGGGAACTTCGCATTTGCGACTTCTATGGCTCTGAGTCAGGGTTCGCATTTGCGACCCTTGTCTCGCTTTTGCAATGTTTGCAATTGCGACACCTGCAGCTAGGTAAAAGAGGGGAAAAAACGGGACTTAGCTCACTTCACACCATTTCTCAACCCTAAACACCCTAGAGGCGATTTTCCAAGAGGCTTTTCTTCCTAAATTCATTGGCAAGTGATTTTAATCCATTTCATTTCAATTACCCATTATATTTCATGAGATTTGAACATCAAATTTAGGATTTTCATAGTAGAAATTAGGGGTTTTAGTAGAATTAGGGGGTTTTGTTAAAAAAAAAAGATTTAGACCTCGAATTGAGGTCAGCTTTCGAAACAAATCACATAACCGGGCTCGGGGATGAATGAGTAATCGGGTTTTGGTCCAAACCGAGTTTTGACCAAGCAAGCCCGGAGTTGACTTTTGTTGACTTTTCAAAAAATGATCAAAATTGAACCTCTTTTATTTGTGGGTAGTTCTAAAGCTTATTTTGGATCATTTGGTCAATAATTTGATAGATTTGGTTAGTTTGGAGGCTTGTTCAAAAGACAAGGTCGTGGTTGATTGATTGCTTGAGTTGCGGAGTAAAGTAACTGTAGGTTTAACCTTGATTTGAGGGAATTAGGAAATCTTGAACTACGTGTTATGTGAATTATATGAGAAAAGGCATATATGCGGGATGACGAGTGTATATACGCCGTTATGATACTTGCTTCCATGTTTTCGTTACTTCATAACATCTCTTATTTCATGCCTTAATTGCTACATGCTTTATTGACTTCTATGTCATAATGGGTACTTATTATATAGCTATTCTTGTATTAAATTGTCCATCCCTTCCATGATTCCATGCTTGTTTGCTACTTGTCTCTACTTGCTTTACTTGCATATCTAAATTGTCATATGTCTTACTTGCCTTATAGTCCTGTATTATTTGTTGCTTTCTATAACGTGGTTTCACTTGTATGAGTTGTCTAATTGATAGATATCGATGAGTTGGTAAGGTTGATATTCGATTTATTTGAGATTCTTTGATTATTATGTGATTCTTCATTGCCTCGTACATTTACTCTCTTGATATAGATATTCTTGTAAATTTTGATTGTTGAATTGCTATTGTTGATTAAAATTGTTTGGGAAGCGGGTTGCACACCGCAACAGAAATTGAAAGGTAATTAATTGAAATGCATAATAAGGATAGATTATGATATTGACAGATGATGATATGGTGGGATCGGGTTGCTCGCCGCAACGGATTGTATATGTTGTGATTGTTTGTGACTGTTGGATTTGCCTCGGTATTTTGAGATGAGTTTATGAGACTTGTTATTCTGGGCTCTCTGGTAGTTGGATTTCGAGTTCATTTTTATGAGTTAACTACTTTGCTTCCATTTCATGTCTTTTCTGTTATTATTATTATTGCGTACAGGTTATTGTAAGTGACCCGCCTTAGCCTCGTCACTATTTCGTCTGGATTAGGCTCAGTACTTAAAGAGTACATGGAGTTAGTTGTACTCATACTACACTCTGCACTTCTTGTTCAGATATCAGAGATGGTCCCAATATAACTGAGTGAGATTTCTCGAATCTAGCTATCAGTGGAGATTTGAGGTATGGTTGCACGGCGTCCGCAGCCCTGAAGTCCCCACTTATGTCATCTTAGCTATTTTTTTTTATTCAGACAGTTATGTTTTATTCAGACTATTATCTGTAGTACTCTAGACGCTCATGTATTCGTGACACCAGTTTCTTGGATTGTATCTGGATTACGTCGTTTATTAGTTTATCACTCTATTTCAAACTATTCAGTTTTATTGTTATCTTTTGATGTGAATTGTTAAAAATGGTTAATAATTTTAGATAACATTGGCTTGCCTATAAAGTGAAATGTTAGGCGCCATCACGGTCTGGAGGGTGGGAATTCTGGATCGTGACAATGTGTTACCTGATAGTGTTGTCTTGAATCAGAAGAAGTTCACTTCTGATTTACTCAAAGAATATGCTTGCTTGGAAGTTCATTATGTTGTCAACCCATTAGAATTGAATCAGAAACTTAAAGTTGATATTGGGAATCTCTTATCTAATCCTAAGAAATACAAAAGTGTTGTGGGGAAATTATTGTTTTTGACTCACATCCAGCTTGATGCTTTAGTGTTTAGCATCTGCGCCAATTTATGCAAACTCCTAGGCTTCCTCACATGATTATTGCTCTTCCTTTGCTTAGATATCTCAAGGGTACTCTTGACCTTGGTCTCTTTTGCTCTAACTCTGCTGATTTTCTGTCAAAGCTTACTCTGACAGTGATTGGGCAGCTTGCCCCCATACTCGCAAATCTGTATCTGGTTTTTGCTTCTTCTTGGGTGATAGTCTTTTTGGTAGGAAGTCGAAAAAACAACATGTGATTTCTCTTTTTTCAGCTGAAGCTGAGTATAGAGTTGTTAGTAAAGTTGTTGCTGAATTGGTTTGGCTATCCAGATTATTGCATGATCTTACTATTTCTGTTTCATTTCCTATCTCTGTCTTCTGTGACAATATGGCAGCTATTCACATTGCTAAAAATCATGTGTTTCATGAGCGCACTAAACATATTGAAGTGGACTGGTCATCGGGAGCAAATTGAGAGAAGGATTTATCTGGTTGTCGCATGTTTCCACCTCTGCCCAGCTGGCTGATGTATTCACCAAGCCATTTCCTGGTGTACTCTATCATTCCTTTCTTGGCAAGTTGAAGGTTGTTTCTCCCTCCAACTTTAAGGGGGGGTGTTGGGCCACCAGCTTACACCAGTTCAGGCCCGAAGAAGCACACTTGAGTTGGCCCGGCTATTTGTTTTGTAATTAGCCTTTTGTACTAGTTAGTCATTTTTTGTTAATATAGTGTAGTGGTTATTCATTTAGTAGTTAGCCAATTTTATATCGTAAAATATGAATAGAAGAGGCCCCAGCTGTTAATAGTTGGCCGGTTATTTTCTCATTCTCTCTCCTCGTTAATTCTGTCTGATGAAGAACAATCTAGAAAACCCTAACCTCCATTAACGATTTTTTTCTTTTTTGATCCATTTTCACTAATTTAACATCAACATTGTAAATGGCCATAAAGGCTCTTTCCCTCCCGCAATCAGACATCCAATATTTAAAACATACCACAACATCAAAGTAGTATATGTAACTGAGAAGATAGGGGGATGAAGACATAAAATAGTAGTAATAGTATATATAACCTACTATATATATATATATATATTGAAGAGATTAGAACTTCCACGGGATACCAATAACCATGTGACACTTATGGTGATACATAAGAAAACCATAAGGATAAAGCAGACTTTTTTGCTTTTCGTAATTAGTCTGGGATGTTGCTGCCGGAGAGGGATGTTGGTGCGGGAGAAGGTTGAGTTTTTTCTTTAATCTATCAGTGGGTTTGGATATTGAAAAAAAAAAGGTTTTTAATTTTGCTGTATCGGTCGGGTCGGGTCCTTTCAATTGGGTCGAATATTTTAGATTAAAAATGGGTTAATGATCGGAAAGATTTGGATTTTCGACATTATGACTTTTTAGGTACAATGGTAAAAATTTTGGGATTTTTACGTTTATGTGACTTTAGTAAAAAAAGAACATAAATTATATGACCATTTATATAATTTACCCCGAAGATGAACCCCTTTTCTAAGTTGAGACTTTATGTTTCTCGATGAATCTTCTGCAAATGGTAAAAAAGAATTCCTAAAGAAGAGAAAGTTGGAAGTCTAAGTAATACTATACAATATCTGTATTCGGCTAAGACAAACAGAGCATTTTATGGAATAATGATGTTATAAAATTTGTACTAGAATATAGTAGTGAGAATTTCCACACAAAAATTTCATACTTTCAACACTCAAATTAAAACTTCATACTAGTAAGTCTCTAAAGGGGCTTGCAAAAACGAAGAATGTAAACACCTCATGACTCGTTTGGTAATAATTATTTCGGGATTAAATTTAAGATGAGTTTATCTTATATTTGATTGGGATAAAATTATGGTATAATTAATCCTGAGATTATTTATCCCGGAATTGTAGTATTTTTTTAATCTCTATGGAAGAGTGGAATAACTAATCCCATAATAATTAATCATGAAATAACTTATTTTCCTGTCACGACCCGGAAATCCCACCCTCGGGGCCGTGATGGTGCCTAACATTTCACTTGCTAGGCAAGCTAAAGATAGAATAATTTATCTATTTTTAACAAATCAAATTAGATAATAAATAAGAAATCGAAATAACTTAAATAAGTTCTGAAGTAAGGAGCGGAAAACATAACAACTGAAATCTCTACTGCAGTTCGAATCTGGTGTCACAAGTGCACGAACTACTAGAATACTACAGATAAAGGTCTGCATAAAAATAAAGTTGTCTGAAAGAAAAATACACAGCTAAGATAAAGTGGGAGGGGACTTCAGGGCTGCGAACGTCGAGCAGTTGTACCTTAAGTCTTCCCGTTGATAGTCAACCCGAGCACGCTACTGACCGCCGCTGGGAGCGCCTCCAAAATTTGCCCAAGAAATGCAGAGTGTAGTATGAGTACAACCGACCCCGTGTACTCTATAAGTGTCGAGCCTAAACTCGACGAAGTAGTGACGAGGCTAAGACGGGTCACTTACAATATAACATGTACATAGTATAAAATAATGACAGGAAAGAAAAATACGGAAACGAAATAAGGCAGTTAACTTAAGAAAATAACTCAATTCTCTACGAAACCCAGTGAATGCCAGAAATACCAATCCTTAGAGTCTCATTTGAAAGTACCGAAGCCAACACAACACAATAAGGAATAGAACATATAAACTATTGCAGCGCGCAACCCGATCCCACCGTACAATACAATCCTCCCTTATTCCATCATATAAATATCAATAATAATAAATATATATATGTTCTGGTGCGCAACCAGATCTCACCATATAATCATAATCAATATCATAATTTACCCTTATTTCACCATATCAATCCACCCTTATTTCACCTATTGCGGCATGCAACCCGATCCCACCGTATCAATATAAATTCACCCTTATTTCACCATACCAATTCACCCTTATTTCACCAGTTGCGGCGCGCAATCCGATCCCACCGTACAGTATGTATAAATCGATAAGTGCATTAAATTTAACAATTTAGATCATAAGAGTCCTCTATGATTAATGGATATGAAGCGGAAACAGATAGAGAATCTCGTCTCAAATTAAGAATCTACCATAACGAGTATTAAACAACAAGACTGTTCAAATAAATGACAACTAAGATACAAATAAGTCATTTCAAGCGGTAGCAGTAAATCATGTAAGCACAGGAAAATCTAACATTTTTAACATGAGAATAATAAGTGACAAGTAGCAATTAAGGCATGGGAAGCAATTAAAACATGTGACAGTGGCATGTAATGAAATAATTCATAAAATACGGGGCAAACAGGGAAACAAGTATTTTGGCGACATATATACACCCGTCACTTTGCATATACGCAGCAACATATGAATTTCACATAGCACACAACTCAAGGGTTCCTAATTCCCTCAAATCAAGGTTAAACCTGACACCTACCTCACTCTACAATCCACTCAAAATTCAATCACGGCCTTGCCTTTTGAACAAGTCTCCAAACCAACCAAATCTAGTAAATTATTAACTAAATGATTCAAATTAAGCTTTAAAAACTACTCACGAATGAAAGAGGTTCAATTTAGATCATTATTGGAAAAAAGTCAACAAAAGTCGACCCCCAAGCCCGTTTGGTCAAAACATGAAGTTCGGACCAAAACCCGATCACCCATTCACCCCGGAGCCCGGTTACGCAATTTGTTTCGAAATCCCACCTCAATTTGAGGTCTAAATTTCAATTTTACAAAAATCCCTGATTCTACCTAAATTTCCAATTTCTACTATGGAAATCCTAAATTTAAGGTTGAAATCTTATGAAATGTGGTGGGTAATTGAAAGAAAGTAGGTTAGAGTCACTTACCAATGAATTGAGGAAGAAAAGCTCTTGGAAAAATCGCCTCTAGGGTGTTTAGGGTTAAGAATTTGAGAGAATGAGCAAAAATCTCATTTTTCCCTTCTTATGGCCAAGCGCAGATGTCGCAGTTGCGACCTGGGGTTCGCAATTATGAACCCCGCAAATGCGAAATATCGTTCGCAAATGCGAAGATTTCACACTTCTTCTTCCATCGCAACTGCGATGGTTTGTTCGCAAATGCGAACTTGGACTTCTCGCAATTGCGGCCATTTTGATCGCAAATGCAAACTCTGTTGATCCAGCCCCACTTCGCAATTGTGAACCTAACAGAGGCATTGAAACATCGCAAATGCGAAAACCAGACCTCGCAAATTGCGAGGTCTGAGGCCTGCACCAGAAACAGGTTTCACCAGCTAAGCTTCTAAGTCCAAAATCATTCTGAAGCCTATCCGGAACTCAGCCGAGCCCTCGGGGCTCTAAATCAAACATGCACACAAGTCCAAAAACATCATAAGAACTCGCTCGCGCGATGAAAATACCAAAATAACACCTAAACTACGAATCGGACACCAAAACGAATGAATTTTTCAGAGAAACTTAAGAACTTTCATTTTAACAACCGAACGTCCGAATCATATCAAATCAACTCCGTTTTGCACTAAAATTTGTAGACAAGTCATAATTACAGTAATGAACCTATACCAAGCTCCGGAACTAAAATCCCAACCCGGTAGCAATAAAGTCAAACTACGGTAAAATTTATAAATTCTTTAAACCTTTAAACTTCAAATTTTCAACAAATTGCGAAAACTTGAGCTAGAGACCTCCTAATTCGATTTCGGGTATATGCCCACGTCCCAAACCACAATACGGACCCACTGGGACCGTCAAAACATGGATCTCGATCCGTTTGCTCAAAATATTGATCGAAGTCAACTCAAATAAATTTTTAAGACACGAATTCACATTTTAATCAATTTTTCACAAAAAATTGTTCCGGAAAAATACACGGACTATGCACGCAAATCGAAGAAGGCTAAAAAGAACTACTTAAAGTTTCAAAACATAAAATTAAAGATTAAAACTCTAAATGACCTATCGGTCGTCATATTTCTAACCAAACGTTTGGCAGGGAATTTAGCTCAGACACTTACCTTTATAAGTTTCTAACTTTTCGTAAAAGCAATCGCGAGTAGATACAGTGTGCGGATTGGGTTTACTTGCTACATTTTCCTAGAGATGGAGATGAAATAAAAGAGCAATTCCAAGAGCGAATGCACTGTGAAACGGACAGTGAGTTATAAAAGTCACATCAACATCAAATGTATCAACCTCTTATCTCATTTTATCATCACTTGCGTCTTTTCTGTTAATGGCTTGCATCATATGCCAACACTAGAGGAGCACTCCCACACCACTTGTTAATACACACAATAATAAAACAAAGAAAATTAGGACAAATCCGTTCAGGCAAGTATAAATATCAATGGTGTACGTGTATCAGTAGTTCATATCAACCAAGAAAGTCCTCAGAAAAAAAGGAAATCTAGTGAGAGAGAAATAAAAAAAAAAAAATGGTACGAGAGGAAATAACAAGAAAAGGTCCATGGACAGAACAAGAAGATCTTCAGCTAGTATTTTATGTGAAGATGTTTGGTGATCGCCGCTGGGATTTTCTGGCGAAAGTTTCAGGTTTGAAGGTTTTGGAGGGAGACAAAAATAAAAATAGGTATATAGGCTTAGCTAGTTTCGGTTGAAATATTGGCATAGTAAGTTTAGTGCAAAAGGATCAAGTTTAATAACCCCTTCTTCTTCTGCATTCCATTTCTTGTTCTTATTATTTATAGGTTTGAAAAGAACTGGAAAGAGTTGCAGATTACGCTGGGTTAATTACTTGAATCCTGCTCTCAAACGTGGCAAGATGACCCCTCAAGAAGAACACCTTGTTCTTCAACTCCACTCAAAATATGGAAATAGGTAATTAATTGTATTTTCAACTTAATTCTTTTCTCACGTCAAGAATCCTTGCTATTGTCATACTATAATCTTAAGTTTGCTCGCTAAAAATATAATCTGCTCAAATCTAGGTGTTTTGCTCATAACATATGTTTTTATTGAATGGTCACTTTAGGCATAATATCCATGTTAGTCTGCCTAAAGCCTGAACCAATTCGGACAGCCTTTTTAGCTCAAATTTTTAAGAAAACTAATTCTAGTATAGAAGGTCGAGATAATTGACCGGTGACCCAAGCAAATTTTTTGCACCCAACCTGTTAGTTTATTAAATGGACCGTTTTAATTCCCCGAAATTTAACTTAATCCGCTCATTTAACACCCAATTTTTAAGCGCAGATGGTCGAAAATTGCTGGAAAATTGCCGGGACGAACTGATAATGAAATCAAGAATTATTGGAGAACCCACGTGAGGAAACAGGCTCAAGATCAGAGGAATAAGAATAAGGCTTCTATTTCTCCATCTTCATCCTTTTCCAACTCTTCGTCTTCCTCTGCCAACAGTCCTGCTGTGGACTCCATTCCTATCGATGAACAAAACGAGAGAAATTCTAAGGATGGGCTCAAACACTTGCAATTAGCTGCTGGAGAAAATAAAGTATATGATTATGAAGCAGGGGAGAAAAATATGATGGTCTATTCCATAGATGAAATCTGGAAAGATGTGGAATCATCAGAAGATACTGATCAAACGATGAATAAATTACCAGTTATGGCATCACCTCTATGGGATTATTGCCCAGATTCACTATGGATGACTGATTATTACTATGACAATCAAGATATCTCATTTTTCACAGGCTAATCCTAATTTATCGGAGGTGAATTTATTCGGAAAATATTTGTTTCTTGTAGAGTAGTTGGTGTTAGTTTTTGTGAGATAAGAGTTAGTTTTTGTGAGATAAAAGAGTAATATTTAGCTCTCACTTGTATATAGTAACATCAGAAAGGCACTCTGTTATTGAATTACTAGTGTTTGGAAGTCTGTTTCCGTGTGATTATTCGACAATCATCTTGTCAAAATCTAAAGGTCCATTAATTCATTTAGCTTTTCTATGAGCAATTTACTCTTTTCTTGCAGTTGCATTTCCGTACACAAGATACCCGTCAAAATCTCTATGGTGATGTTTAATAAAACGAAATTTTGGGGAATTTGAGATCAAACAGGGAATACTTAAAGCCATTGAATTCATGAAGAAACATAACTAATGATTAAACATATTGTTGGCTTTTCAAAATATCAGTTTATTGGTTGATTGAACTAATTTGCAATGATCTGAAAAGTTTTTAAAAACATTTCTTATCACTTCGTTATCCAATGCCTCATCACTTAATATTTAATTTTAAATACTCACTCAAGCACTCAAGTTCTTAATAAATTTCTTCTGCTTTAGGGGATTTCATGAGGATGCAAGTGTTTAGTTAAAGAACAAATTCTAAGCAAATAATTATACCCAAATCTTTCTTGCTCGGTACTTTTACAGATTCCAAAAAGGGACTAGTTCGCGCAATAACACGTAGCTCCTTCACTGTATTACACAAATATATATATATATATAGGTCGGCCAAATATGTAGCACTCGACAATTTTTGAATGATTACTAAGTTTAGATGTTAAGAAAGGCCAAGGGAGGGATAGCAAGTGGATTTTATTTTATTGTGATAGGGATGCCCTTAACCAAATAGTAAATAATACTACTATTACAACGAAAAATATGATACGGTTACGAATTTGGGAAAATATTTGGGAATTCCTCTGGCTAATTGCTGAGAGTAATCCTCGTTTTATAATTTAATAAAAAACAGTTATAACAATGGCGCAGCAGAGTAGTGTAGAATAATTAAGTGGACCACTTACAACTTTTCCATATTTGATTGATGGAATTTAACACATTAAGACTTGAGTAGATCAGCATTTTCTTGTTCAGTAATAATACATTATAGAAATAAGGGTATGTATATATATACAGTGTTTTACTTAATTTGACTTATTAACGTTAAACATCTTTATGTAGTAAAATATACGACTCTTGATTGTAAGTAAATTAATCAAATAACATACGCATCTTTGTTTGTTAAGTTTGTCATCTCGCTGACAATTTTGGTTAGTTCTATAATTTTTTAATTGACCAAATAAAAGCTTCAATTCAATCGATTCTTCGACTTAACTGATAGAAATTCCAGGCTACTCTGTTAATTAAAAAAATTAATATAATACGCGAAGACAATGATAATAAACACTACAACTTGGCACTAATCTCCTTAGTCGCACGTATTTCATGTCTCACAACCAATTACTTTGTTTATGAATGTGAAAGAAAATATTCTTCTACTACTAAAAGGGAAGATAAATTATGAGACAAAAAAGCTCGATATTACATCATGACTTTGATTGGCAGATAAAGAAGTGGTAGCGTAATGCCTAGAAAAATTGAATATTTCCTAAAATGCAATATATGAGAAATGAAACACATCAATGAAACAATTAACAAGTGGGAAAGATGGACCCCTACTAAATACTAATGGGTGCTCCAGGATCAATGCCATTACTATGCCAGTCCTACTAAACACTAATGAGTCTTTGGACAAAAGGGACAGGGCTGCCACGACTTAATTAAGGCCATTAGTTACTATAATACAAGATTTTTTGCACTAGCAGTGCAATTAAATTGGTTATAACATATTCTCTATTTTTGCAAATTTGATACGAAGAGTTATCTATCTTTGCAAGTCAATTTAACCTGATATGGTTAAAACTTTTTACACTATAACATAGAGTTGTAATAGTTAGCAGACTATTTCAGGAGGTGTATAAATCGACATAAATCTCGAAAAAAGTTTAATAACGACTTTTAGTTTAAAAACTAAAATTGACACAGTTACTGTATCTCCAGATGTTTGTCAATAGCCTTTTCATTCAAAGGTGCTTTGTAACAAACTATGCTCTGGTTTTTCTAAAGAACCTTTTCCTCTCTTGATCTATCAACGGTATGTTGTAATATTTTCTAACAAACCAGACCGGACTCTGTTTTCTTCTATTGATTTCTAAGATAATATTGAAGTTAACCAACAAAGTATGAGCACATAGTCTATTAGATTTTTGTCTTTTTTTTTTTTTTTGATTAACAGGGATACTTTATTAACATAAACTAAGTAGCATTACAATGTTCTATCATGGAAGTCCCAGTGGGATCGAGTCCATAATTTATAGAGTTAAAGGAGCTATCAGAAAAAACAGAGGTGCCTATTATAGCACATATGTTCCCAAGACTAGCTAATTTATTTCATGAATTCTCTGAAACAGTTCTAGTAAAGGAGGACCCCCTTTGATATGCTAGAAAGTTGGCAGTCACAAAGTGAGGGACAGTAGCAAGTTTCACTTTGAGTGTTGATACAGTCAAGCTTAGTACTTTCTGTTGCCAAGAGATGGGCTGCTGAATTTGCTTAGCGAAAACTATGCATGATGTCCTGGATCTCTAGTTGGAATATTAACCACCTGCAAGACTGAACTATTGAGTTATATGTAGGATGATTACTTTGAATCAGTTGTATTACTTCTGCCGAGTCTATTTTCACCTCTAGCGGCTTCAAGTTTCTTTCATGGGCAAGCTGCAGTCCTTGCTTTAAAGCAAGAAGTTCAGCGTAAGTATGATTAAGCACATGAGTATGTTCCTGGAAACCAACAATTCAATCTCCGGTGGAATATCGTAGATACCACCCAAACCACCAATCTTATTATTGCCCTTATAACTCCATTTGTATTCAGTTTACAAGCATCTTGCCTTGGCTTATGCCATTTAACCTTTATGCTCCTTTTGTTGGTGGGGCTAGAGTGATTATAGGTAAGGAGCTTAAATTTTTGCGCACGAGTAATACCTAAGCTTAGAGAGAGATCTTATTGCTCATTGTTAAAGTTGTTATTGTTTCTATTGATCCACAGATTCCAAAGTGCAAACGGAAAAAATTCAAGCCAATCTAGCATTAAGAGAGGTCTTGGGGGTTGAAATTTTTTTACAGTGTCAATCCAATGAAACTCCACCAGCGTGATGATTGATACCAATTTCATTCCAAAACATGTTAGCTATGGGGCAAGAAAGGAATATTTGGGTAATGGTTTCTTCAGTACTCCTACAGCACTCCTACAGATTGGACACTGTCTATCAAAGTTGATGCCAATATTATTAATGTCACACCTCTTTTCGTACACTCCCCGGGCAGGAAATGTATAAAAATGAGTTTTTCCAATTAAAGTGACATTAAATCGAAATGGGATTATTGAATTATTTTCAGAGTCGCCACTTGGAAATTTAAATTGGTGTTCCAAGTCACCGGTATCCCAGATCGAGGAAAAGTTTGACTCTCATAAAGAAGTCTGCGAACCAGAAATTCTAAGTAAGGAATTCTGTTAACCCGCGGGAAGGTATTAGGCACCCTTGGGTTCCGTGGTTTTAACACGGTCGCTTTATTGTTATATCGGCTTATTATCTAATTTTATACCTGTTATTAACCTATGGGAATTTTGCCTCATTCTGCTTTTCCGATTTTAAAGTTTTATAAGGAAAATTGCAATGTCAATCAAACGATGCCATAAATCACGTCACATAAATGCACCCGCGACTTGTAACATCTTTTAATTAAATATTGGGATTTGAAATTTAGGTCACATAAATGCGCACCCGAAGTTAGAAAGTTAAATTAATAAACTAACGCGCCTAAAGCAAATTACGCGTTTTTAGTTCTTCGAGGGCCATGAAATTTGCTAAATAGCGCACCTCAATTTTCTAAGTGTTTAATTAATGAGGGCCATATGTTTGTAATCTCATTTAGTATGGCATGCCTCAAATTAGTTTTAAAGCTTTTATTATTTTGAATTTTTATTGAAATCGAGTCACCTAAAAGGCACCCTCGAAGTTTGCATTGTTACTATGTCACGGGAACCGTACCCATAGTTACAATGTAATTAATAATGCCTAACAGTGAACGACTAAAACTTGAAACGTTAAAGGCTTACTTGTTCTTGCACTTAATTAATTAAGAGGGCCATTGGTAATCACTGTTAACTACAAGGCTCGCCTCTGTTAATTTAACAGATTTTTGCTAATCATTGTATAACATTGAGCAATTCATATCAGCAAACCATACCCATCTATTTCTAGTAACTAATAGCTTGAAACCGATGTAGCACATTCAACATAGAACCATTTGCAAAATGTAGTTGCTACACATATGCATTAAACAGTTGGAATTTAAAACTGAGAAAGCAGCCTCATTAGTTAATAAAACAACCCAAAACAACTTGATCAAATTCATAACAAATGATGAATCTTATAACAGAATGATGAATCTTAACAAATGACCAAATAAGCACAAGACAGACAAACTTTACTGAGAACTATTCGATTCTCATAGAAAAATACAGAGTAGGCTAGAATTGAAATTAACCAAATGCTCAATTCTGAAGCTTATGCAATACTAAAACAGTTCAATTCAAAATAAACGAGGAACCAACCAATTCTCAACAAAAAAAATTAATTAAACTTAACATGATTAGATAACCAACACAGCATACCTAGCTGAAAGCAGGGATCGAATTAATTCAAGTCGGCATCATTCATAACACATGAGAGTAACAGAGGTCAGGAATCGAGCAGATCTTCAAAGCTAAACAGGGACTCAATTGTTTAATCATTTACTAAAAAAAACATAAAACAGAACTAACCCGGTCAAATCAAAACAAAGCCTAGAATAAACCAAATGAAGGCAGAAGCAAACTCGAACGGAGCTCAGCAATTCCAGAAACAGCGAAAATAAGCAGAAATCGAACGGCAATTTGAATCGGAATTCTCTTTAAAAACCCGAAACTGTGGAATAAACACAGCAATAGAAGAATAATTTCAGAAATTGCTTTTGATTCTAATCTCCCTCTGTTTTTCGAGCCTTTTGTTCCAAATCTCAGAAATGGCCTTTGAATTTCAGAATCAATTTCATATGCTAGTCAGTGTTTTGAACGTGTGTGTGTAATTCAAGGTATGCCCGGGGGAATGAGTAGTGTGTTAGGGAATGAAAATGAGTGTGTGTATTTTCAGAGAGGGTGGGCGGCAAACTTGAAAGGGTGAGGGATTAGGAGCGATTAGGATTTTTGGTATGTGTGGAGTCGTTTGGGACGAAAAGGGGGCACCGTTCTCTGTCTCCTTTTGTTTCTCCCTCTCATCAGTTCTCCTCTGCTTTTGTTTCCGCCTCTCACTCCTTTTCTTCTGCTTCTTTTTTCGTTTTCTTTTTGTGGGGAAGGGGAAGATCTCCTTAAGGTTAGGTTAGGTTTATATTTGGTGAGATTGAGAGGGGTTAAAGGATTTGGGGCCTGGATTCATGGAGAGGAAGTTGAGAGGAAGAACCCCTCTGGTTTTTTCGAGTGGGGACCGAGTGAGGAGGGAGCTAGGGTTTTCTTTTTCTTAAGGGGGAAAGGGATCTGGGCCAATTAAGCTTGGACTGGGCCTGGTTTGTTTTGAAGCAAACCAGCCCAGTCCGTTTTTATTATTATTTTTTTAAAACAAAATTAATTGGTTAATTAATAATAATAAAATCTTCTTTTTTATGGCTATATTACTTAGTAATAAAAATCCTAATCTATCAAGATGTAAAGTTAAACTAAATTAGCTATTTATAAAAATTAAAATAATGCTAGATTCTAAGAGTTAAACATTAAACTAGAAAAAATGTAAAAATGCACTATTTTTATGATTTTTCAATTTTATAAAATCAAACATTTACTAACTTGTAAAAATAAATCCTAAATTCAATGCATGACACTTTTTGAGTATTTTCAATAATTAATTAATTAACAAAGTGGCTGATACCTAATTAAAACTATTTATTGATTTTTATAGGAGTATTGCCGGCAGGACAAAAAACACGTGCTCACAATTAAGATAGGTTTTAGTTGGAAGTCTATTATGGTAACAAAGTCAAAGAAAGAAGATAATTTTTCTTGAAGCACGAAGATGCAAATCCAGTCAAAGTTAGTGACAGACCTTTTATGGTTGTCGATAAGACTATATGTGGATTTAGTGGTAGAAATACCATTTGCATTGATGGACCAAATTGGACGATCGTTGCAAAATTCATTATGAGGGATGTTGATGCTAGTAATATATTTTTTTAAATAATTGGATATAACAGAAAGATCCCATGTTGCATCAGACCAAAGTGATATTAAGGCTCTCTTCGTGCGGGGTTAACGGACCATAAATAGTGATTCGAAGGGGAGGAAGTTTAAGGATCCATCTATGGTTCCAAAATTTTATATTTTTACCATTGTCAATCTCCCAATTAATAGCTTCCTTGCAGATGGACCAACCTTTGAGAATATTTGTTTCAAATAAAGGAGCTATTAGAGGATTCTTTTTGGAAGAGTGTTGCCTAATGAGAGTGTTAGCCCAGAGTGAAGTAGGCTTAATAAAAAAATCTCCGAGCTAAGCCTGTTAACAAGACCATATTTTTTGAAGAAGCTTTTACTAGACCTAACCCCCTTAATGAAACGACGAGTATTTTCTAACAGCAGAAAATGGAACTTAATAATAACTTCCTTGTCACTAAAAAATTTACATAATATATTACAAAGAACAAATAAATTACGTGTTATATTAATTACATGTTATATTAATTGACTATTCAAATTAATTTATAGAATTAAGTTACATAATAAACTTTAGTTACAAAGTAGTTAATTTTAACAATTTGAGTGCATATTAGTTTTAATATAATTGAAAAACTTGCAAGATAGCTAACACTAACATTAATCGTAATTAGACTAATTCATTCATTTATAATTTATTAACACATTTAATTAGACTAACTCTGTCACGACCCAAAATCCCAACCTGGTCGTGATGGCGCCTCTCGTGAGGACAAGGCAAGCCAAACCAATACAACTGCTCTTAAACAGTTAAACCATGTAATTTAAAACAAGAATAAATAAACAACAAGGTAGTTCGGAATATATATATATATATAAAGTACCATCCCGACTACAGCCCTCAGATCGGGGTGTCACAAAGTCATGAGCCACTAAAGAAGGCCTAAAGATAATATAACTATTACAATATCTTAAGCACAATTGTTTGAAAGAAGTAAAGTCAACAAAAGAAAAGAGTCACGGGGCTGCGGACGCAAGCAGCTACCTCGTAATCTCCGAAGCTCCGAATCAGCAGTAGTAGTCAGTACCTCGGAGCGGGACCGCTAACGCCTGAATCTGCACACATGGTGCAGGGAGTAAAGTGAGTACTTCCAACTCAGTGAGTAATAAACGTAAATAAGGACTGAAGGTAAGAAATCACATAATACACAATAAAACATCATTCAAATACATGCACCTCGGGCTTAACATCATTTAAAACAGTAAAACCTTTTCAATGTCTGGTTACCAGTTGTCATTGTTACCAACTGTAACCTACAGTTGTCATTGTTACCAACTGTGTTATCTTTGGTTACCGGTTGTCATTGTTACCAACCGTAACCCTACAGTTGTCATTGTTACCAACTGTATTATCATCATTATCGGTTGTCATTGTTACCAACCGTGACTCACAGTTCTCATTGTTACCAACTGGGTCATCATGATGGGTATCCTGCGCTCACTGTGGGTGGTTCAGACGTCTGGAAGGGGCTTTAGCGGCCCAAGCGCTATATCATATCTCGTGGCGGCGTACCACCCGATCCATATATAACGATCATTTGAAAACATCATTTAGTTTTTCAAAACCAAGTTCAAATAACGATTCAAAGCATTTTAAATACCCCTGAAGGGTTTACATAACTAGCGTGAAGCCCAAATATGACTAAAAGCCCAAATCAATATAATATCAAATCAATTTCAAACAGTTATATAGTAAAATCATTAATCGGGACGGACCAAGTTCCAATCCCCATACATAAACAAACCCATGCTCTTCATCGAGCATGTATCTCACCTCAACACAACACTATGAGGTGCAATTCCGGGGTTTCGAACCCTCAGGACATCATTTACAAATATTACTCACCTCAAACCGGCTAAATCCTTAGCCCGCGACGCTCTTGCCCTTTGTATTAGCCTCCTCGTGCGTCGAATCTATTCAATTTCACAATCATTACGTTACATTAAGCTACGGGAACAAAACCCAAACGGAAATAATCAAGTTTACTAAGAAACTCCCAATTTAGCAAAACCCGGGCCCCGGGCCCACTTCTCGAAACTCAAAAAATATTATCTAAACGTGTTCCTTATCTCCTCACGAGTTTACCCATATAATATTTGTCGTACTTCGACTTCGAATCGACCTTAATCCCCAATTTCATATTTTCTTGAAATTGAGAAGAACCCTAGGTTCTTCTCTTTCACAAATTCGTGAATTTACGATGGGATTAAGCATATAAATTACAATCTAAGAGGGATTTAGGGCATAGAATACTTACCCGTTGGTTCACTTGGGATTCCCTCTTTATTTATTTCTAACTTCACTTAAATCTTCTTCTTGAAAGCCCCCAAATGTTTCTAAGGTGTTGTAATCCTCTTTCCTTGCAAGATTAATCGCGAAATCTACTTGCAAGTGTGTTTGGGGTTGATTTTCAGTGGTTCTTTGTGTTTGTAGTTGCTCTCTTTCGTGGGTGTGGGTTTTGGACCTCAGAAGAGTAAAAAGGGACCCTAGGTCCTATTTATATTAGCTGAAAATCAAACAAAAGTGCTGAACCCAACCATTTTCGCGACCCCTTAGCTGATCTCCTTTCTTTCTTTTACAAAGATTACTCTAACTTTTTCATACGAAGTCCGATTTGGACGATTCTTTTTGCTACGGCTCCGTAATTTCAAGACGGAGCTAATTCTTCAAATGAAATTGAATTTGGAGGTCGTTTACTAATTCTAATATCCATTACACCAGAAAGTATGAAGTTAACGCTTTTATAAAGCGACGAATTAAGTCCCGTTAACCATTCAAAATTCACCCGAGACCCCCGGGACTTTATCCGAACATGCACACATGTTCTATAACCTCATTCAAACTTGTTCCAATCTTTGGAACACTAAGATGAACATCGATTTATTAAATTTGTATTGAAACCAATTCTATGAACTTCAAGGATCCTCAATTCGATCCTTCGATACGAACCCGACCAAACGATGTCCGAACGGTCTGAAAATTTGCACGCAAGTCCAAAATCACATAAGGAACCTACAGCAACTTTCGGAATTTCATTCCGACTTCCGGATCAAAATTCGACCTATCGACCAGAAACTCGAACTTCCTCGATTCAAATTTAGTGTTATTCGAGGTCTATCAAATATGTTCCGGTCACTCGTCTAAGTCATATATTCTCTCCCGAAGCTAGTCGAGTCGTCGGAATTGAAATCCGAACCTCTAACTCATAAGTCAATCCACGGTTGACTTTTGTGACTTAGACTTTCATAAATGAGACCATGTGTCTCATTTCTTTTCAATTCACTTCGAATACATTTTACTCGACTTAATTTCACATAATATAAATAATGAAATGAATTGGGGGCAATAAAGTGAGTCATCACACCAGCTTATTTAAACTCACCGTTCATCTAATTCTTTGGCTTTTCTTCCCCCTATTTTCCTATTTATCTTACTATAGATTCGAAGAGTCAATTATTGCTCTAGCCTTTTATATTCTGCAGTTTGGAAAGCTTAAAAGTCTCAATTATTACTCTTCCAACCTTTCCTATTCCTCATTTTGTTTTTGAAGTATTGGTCTCTAACTACTATCAAACATTTGATAATATTGAGTTTCTATGTATGATGAGCAGATCCTTAAGCACAGAATTTCTTTGCTTGAAGAAAACATAGCGGAGCTATAGAAAGAGATAAAAGAATGTCAGATTAGTTATGAACATTTGACACAATGAGATTTTGATGCCGAGGTTTGTTTAGTTATTGTTAGCGAAATATTTTTTAACTTAATTATTGAATGGCTCAATCCCTGCCAGTGGCGAATCTAGGAATTTCTCCAAGGGTGTTCAACTAAAAGAAGTGAAAAAAATTTCCGACAAAAGGGTGTTCAATATGTGTTATATACCTCTAAAACGTAATATTTTACCTATGTACTCAGTACAATTTTTAGATGAAGGGTGGTCAGTTGAACACCTTTATGACCATGTGGCTTCGCCACTAATCACTGCTAGAAGTCTTTTATAAGGATCTGATATGGCAAGTTGAACGGATATCTTAATTTTGAAGATTGAATCTGCTAAAAATGGTAAACCTTGGGATGAGATATGACAATTCTAATGAGGTTAGACTCTATTTCATGTTATTAGTAAATTAGCACAATTTCATATTCTGGTCATGTATGTTTCCTTTGTCCTATGATTTGAATTTAGTGAAAAAGTTATATGTATGGAAAATACAAGAAGTAAAAGCAAAGCCCAAATAGTTCAAAGCATTGAGAACCTGTGGATTATTTGGCGTTAGACTTTGTAACTTCATTCAAAGGACTTCAAGTTCACCATCATGGCAAATGGATTCATGTGGTTCACAACTCTCTCTTGGTTACGTGTTTAAAATCTAAGTAAATTAGTTAACATTTCCTTATGTACCTTTATATCTATTTGTAGATTTTCAGTAATGCATATAGAAGAGCCATGTACCTAGCTAGAACAGTGGTGAGCACAGTTCCGAGGATATCAGTGGCTGTTACACTCCGGTGGCTGTTGAACTCATGGTCTATCACCAGAGACAATTGAAGAACACTTCTACCCATTCGTACGAAATGAGAGCAGCCATCATGGATTGCGCATACTAAACAATCCTCTCCTTTCTTTGTTGAGTGGCCTTTTCTACAATGGCTGATAACAAAAGAGCAGCTTCCAAGCGGCAAAGAAGCAAAAGGTTCTATATATCTCTTTCTTTCTCCAAAATAATTAACATCAATCTCTACTGTTTACATTGTTGTACTATTAAACTCTTAATTATTCACTACCCCGAACCAGAAGATAGACATGCATATCATTTTTAATTTAGGTGTATGATGAATTCGACTGTAGAGATGAAGTTGAAGCGACAAGTATTATTCTCCGCACATCTCGTAGAAGTCAAGGAATGCCACCAGAATTGAGCGATGGCCTCATTGATAAAACTGACGCAAGGAAATTATCGAAAAAGTCTTCTACTTGTGACGAGTTTTCGTGCGATGGTATGGTTAAAACAATAAGAAGTTTGAGAAGAAATGATCCGCTACTGGATACAACACTTACTGATCGGCAAGTTGATCCGGAAAGGTTAGAGTTGAACCCCAACGGAAGAACACAAGTGGTGAAAGGTGCCATTTCAGATGTGAAGTTTCTTCCCGCAGCGAATATGAAAGTTATATTTGTAGGCGATGAGCTTGGCTATTTGGGGCTATGGAATGTGGATTTTGAAGAGGAGAACGGGGACAATGGAATTTATCTGTATCAACCTCACCAGTCCAAAATATCTGGAATTTTAATTGAGCCATTCTCCATGTCGAAGGTGATAATTCTCTTTTGCTTTTCTATTTTTATTACTTAATTAAGATTCGTACCATTGTCTTATATATATATATGCATAAGCAGTCGGTTGCTGCATTGTCTTAGCTAGCTGATCAAAATAGTGAAGTGGAAAGTACAAAAAAGAAAAAAAGGAATTAGCGACGGACAAATTCTGTTGCTAAGCTAAGGAATCAGTTGTTAATCCTATTAATGACGGTGAATTTCATAGCTAATTCCTGTTTTAATTTCATAGTAATGCTTGGTGTAAAGTAAAGCCTTTAAAGTTTGATATTGTTTTCCTCTTTAAATTTCTTCCTTTTTGGACTTTAAAAAGTTGTGATGACTCTTGTAACAATAATCTATAATACGTGAGAACTGACAATGAAAACGAAAAGCTATTCATGTACTGTATATGAGCTATTTCATATATCACATCATCTTCATGTCTATAATATGGTTATTGATCATATTAGTTAATTAGTCTGACATTATACAACTTTACTTATACACATACTTGCAGATATTTACTTCAAGTTATGATCAACGTATTATGTTGCTGGATGTTGAAAAGGAGGCTTTCGAAGAGGTGTATCAGGATACTTATGCAATATATTCCATATGTCATCGAGTAGAGGACATAAACTGTTTATATTTTGGTGACGAAGTTGGAGCGCTAAAAATATTTGATGTAAGGGCAAGTACACTATCGTCATTATGGGAATTGCACGAAGAGAGAATCAATACGATACATTGCAAGCCAGATGATCCTAATATTGTAGTTACAAGCTCCGCAGACAGGACTTGCTCTGTGTGGGACCTGAGAAGTATTAGCAGCGATCAACCAAAATCATTGACAACTATTAGACATAGGGGTCCAATTAATTCCGCCTACTTTTCACCTTTTGGGAGTTTTCTTGCAACAACTAGGTTTGTGCTACTAGTGAAGCCCCTTTCGTTCCTACATAAATAAAATGCTTTAATGATTTTGACATAATCGAGTGATGGCATATGATTAGATAATTCAGTGAAATAAAAATCAGTGAATTCAGATATTGAAATTACTTCAAATCCTAGAATTATTTTCGAAACAAACATTTGATAGTAAAATGCATGAAAAGAATATTGCCATTGTTACGTTTTTCAGAAATATATATTTTTGTGAAGATGTTTTTATAGGAAATTTAAGAGGAAAAGGTCTTCATAGTATAAAAAATGAAACCACTCTATCATTCTTTTGCTTAATTTTCTCGAGATACTTGTCTGTCTGTTTTTTTATTCTATCAATTGTTTGGTATCTCCTCGATCAGTAGTTACGTTGGTAATTTCATGGTTTAACACAGCTCGGACAATACTATTGGTATATTTGGAGGAGAAAACTATGAGGAGAAGTTCCTGATACACCACAACAACCTAAGTGGTGAATATATTTCCACATTAAGGTATGAACATAAATTCTTTATTTAGACCATTACCTCATGAAGACTTGTACAGACATTAGATCTATATAAGAACAACTCATTCGCAAGAAAACTGTGTTACATTTGTTCGACTTTTAAAGAGCCATTTTCTTGTAAAGTATCTAATTCACTTTTGGAACAGAGGAATCTGGGGCTGGGATGACTCATATGTCTACATCGGCAAGATTCAGGAAAAGCATAAGCACAAAAGAAAAGAAAAGCTCAAAAATGATGACAAAAATGTAGTCGATGTCATTTCTACTGTTGAGAAGAAGATTGATGATGACAAAAATGGAGTCGATATCATTTCTACTGTTGAGAAGAAGGTTGTGCGTACTTTGCAAAGTGATTATATGCCTACTATTCCATACCGTTTGGCTGCGCATCCTTATATGGTTGGAACACTTGCTGGTGCCACAGGCAAAGGTAAAGTATGTATGTGGGTAAAAGCAGCAGCTGATCCAGAGTCTTGAGTTTATGGGTTTCAAAGTCTAAAAAAGGCAATTTACTTATGTAAATTTCTTAACGCAAATACAGATTTTGGTTAAAACTATTTGGTTCGCTGAAACTGCCTCTAAATAGAAGCTTGACACTTCGACTATGTTTTCTCAAAGACAATGTATTTGTTCCTATCTTGAGATATGCTCCGGTGAAGTAGCGGATGACATGCGTAGTGTAAATATGGAATTGTTTTCATCTTTTTTGTGTTTTTGTGGAGAATGATTAAATTTTCATGAAGTACTTTTATAAATTAAAGAAAATTGTTAACGTTTGATGCTAGCTAATTGCTTTGATAAGTAATAGTCCTTCCATTTCAATTTAAATGACAAAGTTTTTTTATTAGTCCGTTTCAAAAAATGACACATTTCTATATTTAGAAAAAACTTAACTTTAAAATTTTTATTTTACCTATTTTACTGTTAATGAGAAACTTTTATAGCGAGACAAATATTATGGCCCCATAAAGCTTTTGCCCCTTAAGTTATTAGGACTGCATGTTTCAAAAGTCTTTTTTTTCTTAAACTTTGTATCAAGTCAAACTAACGGACGGGGTATACGTTAAATAAAAGAAGCTGCATAAAATTCTAAAGCTGGAGTAGAGTCACCTAGTCGCATATCTTAGATTGTAATCACTGAAAGAGCATTGACTACTCTATTCTCTCCAGAAAAATACAGTTTTATAAGGAAGTGATTTTACCTTATATATTTTTTCTTTTTTTATTAACACTACAAGCAAGACATGTTGGAGCATATTTCTTTAAAAATTTCTTTGATGGAGCATAGTTCTAAATCTTTGGGATCGTTTAGTTCGAACAAAAGTTACGTAGGGGTAGGTGAAAGTGCAAGAGATAGAGTGAATTGTAATATTTTTTTTTGAGGTAGTCGACTAACTTGCATTCGTCGACTGGGCTTTCGAAAACTGAATATAGAAAAATAAATTGCAAAAAATAAATGACACAGAATATTTTTATACTGGTTCGAATTCAGAATAAATCCTACATCCAGTCCCCTTGGGCTGCAAGGGTCTTCTTTTTCAAGTATGAAGTGGCTTAGTACAGGTGCGTTGATGTTGTTATACACCAACAGCTTTTGTCAATTTATTTTTCTCTCTATGCTCGATACAATGTCTCAGTGTTCTTTTCTCTCTTTTTTCTCTTCCTAGTTATACAAGAAATCTATGGCAGACTACAGTGCTTGTTTGAAGTAGAACAAAGAGATTGAAGTTGGTTCGATCAAAATATGTCCTTCCTTGGCATCTTCTGTAGAATATATAACGAGTTGGTCTCCATCCTTCACGGCCTAATAGTATAATGATTGAAAGGCAACCTAAGGGAGTTGATTCTTAGAATCAATCACAATGATTTCTTCCAAGAATAGAATGGACTTTCCTTTCGTTGCTTCCTTGATTTCTTTTTTCTTGCAAGCCATTGAGATGAATATCCTGTATAGATCTTTTATGTAGATTGATTAATCTTCTATATTGATTAATTGATCTTCTATGCTGATTGATTGATGCCGTCCATAAATAGTTGCATTGAGTATCTGTTTTCCATAAACAACGTGGTCACAACAATTTTACTCCCTGATGCTTGCCTTTGGATCTTGACTTGCACCTTTGACTCCATGATTCTTGCTTTCAGATCTTCTGTTAGAATCTTCCAATTCTTGTGACATCCTTCTTTGGAATCGGTTTCCTGCAAGGAGAATTAAGTTATTGTCTATCACTAAACATATATCTAACAATCTCCCCATTTTCTATAATGACAAAAATACTTAATTCATTTTACTTCCCGTTTTATAGACTCCTGCTCTAGTCGGATCTCCCACAACTTGTTGTAAGGTAGGTTGAGTACTTCGAGTCGACTCTCCCTCATTCAGATGCTCCCCATCACTCAGATGCCCAGTAGTTGACTTCAATCAATCCACTGAGTCACATCCTGCAAGTTAGTATTTTGTTTGAATTTTGTTCAATCAGTCACCTACATCCTACATCCTGCAAAGTTAGTATATTCTATTTCTCCCCATTTTGGCATTAATCAAAAAGATAGCTAAGAAAGGTTAACTATTAGCAGGTAAGATTAGCATACATCATGCTTAATTATAGTCATTCACAAAGCATCCACAAAAAAACATGCAAACGAAAATTATCTGGAAAGACCAAAAGAAATTATCTAAACAGCCAACACAGATTAACGATGGAGAAAATAGGTAAGGATGTTGCAGATAGCTTCTTAGAGGCGATCAAAACTAGCTTTCATTGTGACTGAGAGTCCATCCACATGATCATGCAATTCCTTGAACACTTTCACTGCCTTTTCTGCGGTTTTCAGCACCATGACTCTTAACTTGGACAGGTCAGATCCTGTTTCTTTTGAATCTGCATAGATAATCTCCAACTGAGGTCTGGGTGGCCAGTAGTAGCTCTTTAACGACAGTTAGCTAGTCATCAAGTACAACTATCTTTTCAAGCAACTCTGGATTGTTAATGGCAGTCTGAGAGGTATCAACCTTTACCTTGGAACTGGGAGAATCATTTTGGCTTCAACTTCCTGCTTATTTATCCAAATACCATCCACATAAACATATCCCATACTGACAAACACCCTAGTACCATAGCACTTGGAAACAGATACATAAGAATAGTTTGAGAGAGGGATATTGAAGGCCTCGAGGAGGTGAGTAATGACCGTCCCAAAGGGTAGGCTTGAGGGATCATCAGTACATTCAATCATGAAATTTATTACCCAGGAGGATAGTTTCACCTTGTGGTAGGTGAGAAGACAGTAGACCAAAAAGGTTTCCCTTTGAGATAGAGTGGTGTAGGAACCAGTTCTAGGAAGAATGATGGTGGAAACAATGTGGGCAAGAATACGAGTTTCAAAACTGATATCACTTGGTCCTAATTGGTTTGGCAGGAAATCAGATAGGGAATCAACAAGACATTATTTGGCTTGTCCAAAAGACACTTCAAAATCATTAGGCCATGAGTTTTTGGGCAGAATAACCATAACTTTTACACTTAAACAGGGAATCAAAAGTAGAACATCTTAGAATAATATGCTGACCTAGACTCAATTTTATCAGATTTCTGGGAACAAAGATTTGCATAGAACATGCGAACCAAATCTTCATAGACCTTTGGAGGGGTTAGGGAAAAGAAGTTTTCCCAACCTTGAAAAGTGAAGAAATCTTCTACCTTGTAATTTAGGGCTTCCATCTTTTCCAAATTGATGATCCTTCCATGAGCAATTGACTTGCCTTTGAAGGAAGACAAACTTATCTCTATTGGGAGAATCCCAATAGTTCGATTCGAAATCAGCGCACTGTCCAGGTCTATCTTCACCTTCTATTCGAGCAACGTCGGAGAAGTTTCTTGAGAAGACGAGAGCCAATAGTGACTAGTTCTGATGGTTAAAAAGGGTTTCAATTTGGACCGGGTGCTTTTGC
Organism: Nicotiana obtusifolia; assembly: GCA_002018475.1. Lineage (NCBI taxonomy): Eukaryota > Viridiplantae > Streptophyta > Magnoliopsida > Solanales > Solanaceae > Nicotiana > Nicotiana obtusifolia. Next base: position 85,385 of record MCJB01001091.1, on the reverse strand, counting down.
GAGTGGAAGTAGAGGGATTTTTTGAAGCTTTAGCCACTAGAGAGGATGAGTAAAGGATGTATACAGAGAACTTCAACAGAGAGGCAAACTTATAGAGATGGAGAGAGGAGTGAAGCGACGTGACTGAATCGGCATGACTGACGGGACAGAGGAAGGCAATAGGTGTGACTGATTGATTCAATTTCCATCTCGGTAAACCAAAAAAGCGAAAATAAGTGCTAAAAATGGAGGCGCATAATAAATGCCGCAGGAAGTAATAATGAAGTAACACAGTACAAAAGATTTTTTATCGAAATTATTTTGACACGCAATCTTTGAAGTAAAAGAAAATTAATGCCTTATCTTGAAAAGGTAATAATGCTTTGAAACCTATCCTCTAGAAGAGGCTTAGTAAAAATATCAGCTAATTGATTTTCCGTGTTAACAAATGATAATTCAATGTCACCTTTATTCTGATGAAATGATGCTTGATATCTATATGCTTTGCTTTAGAATGATGCACAGGATTTTTTGAAAGACAGATAACACTAGAATTATCACAGAAAAGTTTAACAGGCTTAAATGAAAGATCATAATAACTTAGTTATCATCCAATGCAGTTGAGCACAGCATTGTCCAATGGCAATGTATTCAGCATCAGTTGTATATAGTGCAACTGATCCCTGTTGCTTACTGATGTTTGGTGTAAAAGATATATATTTCTAAGTAAATCACCTCATATTTGGTATTGTTTTATGAAATTAGGATGTTAATTGCTACGATTCATGTTAAATTAAAGTGTTTTTATGTGTAGGAATAGTCGGGAGCAATTGGGGGCGAAACGAGCAAGAAATAAGCCAAAACGAGACAAAAGCGGGAGAAGGAGCATTGGGCGCCACAGGCAGTGCCTGACGCCACCTGTGGCGCTGGAAGCAGTGAGTTTAGAAGAGGCCACTGGAAGCAGCGCCCTGGTGGGAGCCTGGCGCCAGCCAGGGCGACGACGTCGGGAACTCTCCTATTTCATCTAGAAGTCTACTATTTTCGACCCTACCCCTTCCCAACACCTATATAAACACATCCAAACCCAATAGGAACATATAGAACATGATTTGGGAGGAAAAAACACAACGGAACATCGCACGGAAGCATTGATTCTCAGTTCTTCATTCTTTCTAGTATTTTTGTAGTTTATTCAATACTTTATATTTTGATTGATTTTATCATGAGTGGATAATCACCCTTTGTTCTGGGTTGTGATTAGCCATGAATATTGTTGTTCAAAGTTAACAATTTCTTGATTATAATTCATGATTATATGGTTGTTTCTTCAATTCTATGTTTAATTGCTTAATTGGTTGGCCAGCAATTAGGTTCTATCAATTATCTATTCTATGTTTGGGAAAACTATGTTTAGATTAGAGAAGAAATTGAAGAAAGAATGTTTTTAACCTTTTAAGGGGGGCGGATTCGTGGTTAAGATAGAATATACTTAATCACCATGCTTAATTGAATATCGTATTTTTATTGCATTCTTGATAGATTAATTCCATAGGAATATAGGTGTTAATTTATTAAGAATAGGCGAATAGTACTTCAGAAGAAGGCTATGAGAACGTTTATCGATAAATTAGCAACCATAAGTGAATTATATGAAAGAGAAGTTAATTAGAACACAATTGGATTGGTAAAATAATCACAACCCTGGAATAATTGTCTCTATTGATTAAACAACACTTAATTTGTTCTTTGATAATCTAGTTATAAGTTAGAGCTGTAGTTTAGATTAATCAATATCTTAAACTTGAATTTTTGCTTGCTTGAATAACAATATTAGTATATTAGTAAGTAGCTGAATTAAGTCCATGTGGGTACGATAACCTGGACTCAAAATCCTATATTACTTGTCGACCGCGTATACTTGCGTGTGCGTTAGGGAGCAACACCTACTGTTCCAGGAAATAAGCGATTTGCCAAGCAGTTGACAAGTTCCACTTGTGCGTTTCCTGTCATCTTTATCACCTGCAAGATTTGTGTATGAGAAACCTTCAAACTTAATATTATTAAGGTGTGGATACCATAATCCATGTGATGTAGTTGCAATAGGATATCTAAGAATTCGCTTCAAAACTTTTAAATGTGACTCCTTGGGAGTTTCTTGGAACCTAGCACATCTGCATACACTAAACATTATGTCAGGACGACTAAAAGTTAAATAAAGTAGAGATCTAATCATTTCCATGATATTTTGATTCATCTACTGGTTTCCTTCTTCATCTTTGTCAAGAGATATAGTTGGACTCAATGGGAGTCCCAATTGCCTTGACATTACTCATTCCAAATTTTTGTATTAGCTCCTTTGTGTACTTTGTCTGATATATAAAGATCCCTTCATCTGATTGGTGAATTTGAAGTTCAAGGAAGAAAGTCAATTCTCCCACCATGCACATTTCAAACTCACTTTGCATGAGATGTGAGAATTCCTTGCATAGAACAGGGTTGGCACTTCCAATTATAATATCATCAACATGGATTTGAATAATGAGATTTCTTGAAAATGATCCAATGATGAAAGAGCAGTATCAATCTTACCTCTCCAAAATCCATGACTAACCAAAAATGAGCTTAGTCTTTCATACCAAGCTCTAGGTGCTTTTTTTAGCCCATAAAGAGCCTTAGTCAACATAAACAGAAAACTATGAGTTTTCAAAACTAGGAGGTTGTTTACCATAAACTCCTCATCAATGAAGCCATTTAAAACACACTTTTAACATCCATTTGAAATAGTTTAAAACCTTTAAAATAGGCATATGCTAATAAGATATAAATTGATTCTAACTGTGCTACTAGAGCACAGATTTCATCATAGTCGACTCCTTCCTGTTGAGAGTAACCTTACGCGACTAGCCTTTCGTTTTCCCGGATAACTTTTTTTTTCTTCATTCAGTTTGTTCCTGAATACCCATTTGGTTCCTATGATTGCTGTATTTGCTGGTTTGGGCACCAATGCCCAAGCTTGATTTTTGTCAAACTTATCAAGTTCTTCTTGCATAGCCTGTACCCAACTTTAGTCTTTCAAAGCTTCATCAACTATTTTTGGCTGTATTTGGGATATGAGTGCGATGTTAGCCTTTTTCTTTACAACTCCTCTTATTTTCATTCCATCAGTTAGATTTCCAATAATAAACTTTTAAGGATATTCTGGTTTGCTTCTCCATTCGTTTGGTACTGCTTCAGGATGTTGATTAGTTGACTTTTTATGAGATTGATCATGCTCACTGATGTCTTCATTAGTCGACTATGGGATTCCAGTTGTATTGTCAGCAGTTTCGTTTGAAGTCTTTTGTTCACTGATCTTTGGTTGATTTTGACTGATCTCTTCATCACCTGCAAAATCTACTTTCTCAGCCATAGAGTTATTATCATCAAAAATAACATGGACTGCTTCTTCTATGCATAAGGTACGCTTATCATAGATTCTAAAAGATCTATTACTCGAGTAGCTGAGAAATATACCTTCATCACTTCTTGGATCAAACTTACCAAGATTATTCTTTCCATTCTTGTGGACAAAGCACTTACTTCTAAAGGGGTCAAAGTATCTAATGTTGAGTTTCTTACCTTTCCATAGTTCATAAGGATTCTTCTTCAAAATAGGTCAAATTAAGAACCTGCTAAGAATGTGACAAGTTGTGCTAACTGCTTCTGCCTGGAAGTGATTCGGAAGGGAATGCTCTAATATCATGGTTCTAGCCATATCCTGCAGAGTTATGTTTTTACGTTCAACCACCCCATTTTACCGTGGTGATCTTGGTGCTAAAATATTATGAGTGTATCCTTGATCTTTCTAAAATTCTAAAGCTCTGCTCTTAAATTCTCCTCCATGATCACTATGAATGATTGTGATAAGATGCCCTTTTTCTCGTTCAATTCTTCTACAAAAAACTCAAACTTTTTCAATGCTTCATCTTTATGAGATAAGAAAATCACACATGTTAAACGTGAGTAGTCATCAACAATAACAAAAGCATATCGTTTACCTCCAACGCTGGCAGTTCTAATGGGTCCAAATAAGTCCATGTGAAGCAACTGTAAAGGCTTGGTAGTAGACACAATGTCCTTGGTTTTTGTAACGACTCGAACGGTCGTTTTGAGCTTTTGCATTTTGCTTGGTAGTTTGAGGGCATGACTAGCTCTGTATGATGTATTATGAATTGTGTGAATAGTCGGTTTTAGTTTTCAGGTTATTCGGATTCGATTAGGAAGAATGAATTCCATCGTTGAAGCGTTAAGTTGAAAGAGTTGATCAAGTTTTACTTTTGTGAATTTGACCCCGGAATGGAGTTTTGATAGTTCTTTTAGGTCCATATGGTGATTTTTGATTCGGGCGTATGCCCGGATTTGCATTTGGATGTTCCAAAAAGGATTCGGCACTAATTGGCAAAAGTTGAAAATTTGAAGTTTTGGAAAGTTCAAAAAATTTGACTGGAAGTTGACTTTGTGGATATCGGATTCGGATTGTGGTTCTGGGAATTGGAATAACTTCGTTATGTCATTTGGACTCGTGTGCAAAATTTGAGTTCATTTCGAGTTGATTTGTTATGTTTTGACGCGAGTTTTGGAAGTTGAAAGTTGAAAGTTCATTTTTAGTTTGATTTGAGGTACAATTCATCGTTTTGATATTGTTATGAGTGATTTGAGGCCTCGAATAGGTCTGTGTTATGTCATGGAACTTGTTGGTATATTCAGACGGGATCCCGAAAGGCTCGGGTGAGATTTGGACGTGGTTCGGATCATTTTTCATCTTGTTACATTGTTGAAGATTTGCTGGTGCTGGTGTGCCGCATCTACGGAGTCTTAGTCTTTGTAGATACGGGTTGTCCATTGCAGAAGCGAGAAGAGGCTGGGTGAGGAAGATCGTAGAAGCGAAGAATATGGCACAGATGCGGAGTCTTGCTATTGCAGGTGCGAGGGGTTCTGGGCCAAGCTGCTTTCGCAAAACCAAAGCATTTTAGCCAAGTTTTCCTAAACTAAGTCTCTCTTCTCAAGTAGAGACTAAGTAAAATAGGCATGAACTAATATTTGCAACCATTAATTCTATAAATGAAAGCATAAGCAAAGCTAAATAATAAACACTCAGTCATAAACAAGCACTAAATTAGATACCCATAAGATTTACGCACTAGGGTTGGGTCACAACCCTATAAACATCTAGCTAATCATGCTTGAAATTGAATAAATAAAATAAGAAATCCTAATTAAACTCATGTTGTAAAGTTACAATGAGAAAATATATAGTAAATACTCTAAAATATAGAAAACTTCCGAAAGAGGCAAAGAAAAACGTTTACATGACTTACTGATGTCAAAATTTACCTAATTTTATGAAACTCATCTACTTATACAAGGCTGAAAATTTCGGACAAAAATGCCATTCAGGTGGTTCTGAGGCTGCACAATTTCATGTGCGGTCCGTAAAATTCTTCATCTTGCAAGCGATGCGGTTCTGCGGCCACACAATTTTGAACTGCGGCCGTGAGACAACATTTCATTGGTCCGCAGATTTAGAACTCCGGCCTCAACCTAGTCTTCTATAGTCCGCACTTTTATGTTTGCGTCGCAAGGAATTTCTCCTACGGATGCTCAATTCTTGTGTGGTCTGCAATTCTGAGGGACTTGGAACTTGAAAATTTGCACAATCTCTGAAGTTGATCTCAAGCTCTTCGTTTGCGGCCGCACAATTCCTGTGCGGTCCGTAGTGTGCTAGAAAGCCTGCTGGGATTTCCTTCGTTGTATGCGGCCGCAGATGGAATTCTGTTGACCGTACTTTGTATGCTTTTGTGCCTTTTTGTTGCTTTGAGCTCGGACTACCCTTTTTGAGTCGGATTTCATCTCGGGAGTCCAACTTCCAACTTTCCTTCAATTTTGCACTTTTTATTAGTTTTGGGAACACAATTCAATGCTTTTAGACTAAAACAACGCAAAAAGACGCTAATAAGTAGTCAAAATCCCCATTTATCAACTCCTCCAAACTTAAGTCTTTGCTTGTCCACAAGCAAACAAAATAGTTCCCCACCTCCAGAAGTTAAGGATCATTTAATCCTTTTAAAGATGAGCCATTCACACATCAGTTGGGACCAACAATTACCCACACTACATATGTATTATCAACAAGGCGAGAAGTTGAACATTTATGCACATATAGTTCTAACGTGACACTTGAGCATCAAGAATTGACTTTATTCATCGAGGAAGCTCGCTCTCTCATGTAGATCATTGTGGATTCTAAACTCCTTTTCGTATACTCTGCATTTGAATAGCTCACTAAAGAATTTTAGCACTCACTCCAACGGCTTATAAAAGTTTCACTCATCTGGCTCAAGAGAATGTCGCAAGTACAGCTTCAAGTACCATAGGCTTGCGCCTCATGTAGATTGCCACTATTGTAAGCTTACTCTGCTTGAAATCAGGTAGGACTTCTTTTAGGAGGTAATGAAGGCTTTTGGGTTAGGGTTGGGCACAATATGGTTGAGTGGTTATACATTTCCTTAAGCACTCCATTTTTTTTGGTTCTCAGCTCATGTTTTGCCAATTCTTTGAGGCACTTTCTTTTCCTTGGGAAACTAGAGAGACTTAACATCACTCTTTTTTGATCATGATATTCATTTTCTCCCTTTTTGATTTCTCCATGTTTTGGATCATTACCTTTCTTTGAATCTCTTCAACTCTTCCACTTATTCACTTTCTTTTGTATTTTTCTTTTTGTTCTTTTCTTTTCTTGCCTTTCCTTCTCATCTTTCTTTTTTCTTTTTGTGCCTTGATACCTCTTTCAAGTTCCTTGTCTCTCCCCAAAAACTTATGTTTTTAGCCTATCATTTCACAAGAGTGTTAAAGAAAGCTTGGGTTCCAAGAGAGAGTCACGACAAAACTGGTAAAGGCTTGTAACATGGTTATCAAATGAGAAAGGCTCGAGGCTCAAATGGGTTGACTAGGGATAACAACATTAGTAGGCAATGAAAAATTCAAGCGGTTCAAGGAAAGCCTACAATCACTTCTCAATCCAAGAAAAACTTAATATTTCACCTTGAAACACATTCGGGGCAAGTTCTAGACCATTTGCGCGGGTACTTGGACTAGCAACAAAACATATCACCCCTCACACAACTGGATTGTTAAAGAGGATAGAGTCGAGGGCCCACAACGATCATACTCAAGATTGAAAATCACTATGGTTCGATTAAACCATTTGATGATTGCCTTAGTCAATACAAGAGTCACAAACTCACTAACTAGAGCTATTTCTTTCAAAAACTTTATTTCTAACCATAAGCACGTAGTTAAGTATGTTGGTACCAAGTGAAGCATGTTCGACTCTTCGAAAATGACTTAATTAGGTCTTTTTATTCATTAATACTACTATTATAATCTAAACACCAAAAGTGGACTCGGTCCCTTAAGAAGGTTGTCACGCCATCCATCGTTGGGAAAAGTCGCCCGGTTCACACAAAAACTACCTTTGGAAAGAACCGTCGTATTAAGAATACCAAAGGCTTATTATCTGCTAAAACATAAAAAGAAGCTACTAAATCAAAAAAAAGCTACTAATTTAAACACTAAATAATAAGAAAATAAACATAAAGAAGCTACAAAACAAAAACTATCAAAAGCATGACAAATATACATAATGAGAGAAGATATACACATAATTAGAGAAGAAAAGAGAGAATATATACAGAACAGGAAAAAGAAGAAAATACTGTCAAGTTATTACAAACCAATTGTCTCAAAATCATCAAATCATATCAAATAAAATCTACCCCTCCCCCCTCCTCAAATAAAAATAAACATTGTCCCCAATGCTTAACAAAATAGGAGTAAAGGAAGGGTAAGAGTGAAAAAAACTCCCTATGGCTTCTTGTCCATCTCTATGTCCACAGCAGCGTCACCAACCTCAGTCTCCTCCAACTGGATCTCATCATCCTTAACTCTGGGAGTGACTGAACATCCGATGCACTGCATCTGGGCCTGGATGGTGTGGGTCAATCAGCATATCAAATGGAATATCTCCGTCTGCCGCAAGCTTGGTAACCTGTCTCTGGAGCTTATCCACTGACTTCTTTGAGGCCTTGGACTTTCTCATTTTCTTAAATTCCTTTCCCTGGTCTTCGATTATTGACCTATGATGTACCAATGTAGCCATGATAGTGTTCTGGTTGTCCAAGAGCTTCTTCAGAGTGTCTTTCCACTGATGGGGGCGTCTGAGGTGCCAGCATAGAGAATTGTGTTGTAACAGTACTGGATAAATTAGACAACTTTGCAGTAGCTGTCTGCATCTAGTTGTTGAGGCTCACCAATGTCTGGGAGACTCGCAGCACAGAGAGTGGAGCAGTAGGCATCGGCACCGACTTCAAAGCCAAGGTGGAACCTGTGACAGGGACTGCTATAGGCACTGAGGGTGGTGGTGGAGGCATAGCTGTGGCACTAGCTGAAGGCTCGGCTGAAGTGGATGGAATGTCAAATGCCTCTCCAGCTACCACCGATGGCTCTTCAGAATGGCCTATGGTGGTTGACGGTTGAACCTTTTTCTTAGGGTTGTGTGCATCCATCAATGAGTACCATGAGAAGGGATTCTTCGCCCGCACCTTCGTAACAAAGTCCCTCGGCTCTACACTCGTATCTGTAAGATACTCTATAACGGTATTGGGATATGAGTAGGATGTGTTAGTTTGCCGAGCGACCACAAGGATATTGACCGCATCACGACTCCCACATTGATGGGGTACCCGGCCATGATGGAAGCCACTAGAACTGCCCCCGGGATAGGAAGATATGTCTTATTCTGGCTCGGGTCTAGTCGGCTGCATACAAAGGTCTGCTACCCTTTTCCTCAAAACTCAGCGAACTCCTATGAATAGAAATCCCTGTTGTGATCCATGGTGGTGGTGGCCCAGGAGTTGCTAAAATCTTAGCTAGCCAAGGCCGAGCTGTATCCCCAAGTGAAATTTTCTCTAAGTGCTTTGTGGGCTCGACATCATCAAAAACCAAATAAGTGTTCAATGTGTGCTGATCAAATCGCACCTTGAGGTTCCTCACTTTAGTCACCTTTGTCCCTTTCTTGATATGTGCCCCATTGGCATAGAATTCCCGGACAAGGTATTCCTTCGCATCCACCACGCTCTGGGTAAACCACATCCACCCTTTGCGCTCTCAAAACTGTCTCAATACTGCAAAGTTATACCTCTCAAGATCTTTCAACTGAAACTGCCGCTCAAGAGTGAGCGACCTCACTGACCACCATTGACGGAAACTGGTGAAGGCAGCCAAATTGACAAACCGATCTTCTCACACCTCTTTATTTTTCGACCTCTCGAGGCCGATAACAGTAGCATCTCCCCCTCTGCCATCATTCGGGATGTCTTGAACTGATGTCTTTGGTGACTGGGGAACAAGTGAAGTGGAATGATTAGAAGCCTGACTGGCACTCTCCGAACCCTCGAAGGTACTATGCGATGATGATGGCTCAACCCTGAGCTGATATCTCCCTAGCAGCCTTGATTGGATGGCCGACTGCTCATGTACAGAGGCTAAGTTGCCCTCTGATACGTCCCTAGACGGGGCATAAAAACTGGTCTCTGAGAGGTCTGCACCTCTCCCTCTGCCGGTTATTGTCTTCTTTCTGGTTTCTTGTTATTGGGCACTAGGCAAGGGTCTCTTCCCTCGTCCCCCAAAAGGGTCATCCCTTTCTTTCGAAGTGTCGCCTCAGCCTCTTAGATCAAACCATTTTCTGTACAAGCAAATGCTATTATTATTTGTAGTTCAAGTTCAAATATAGAATGAGTGTAAGGAAATAATAGAAAATACAGTGAAAAAACACAGTAGAAACATGCTTGCAAGGTAGGGTGTTGCGGTCACAGAATGAGCATTGCAGACAGCACAAATTTCAATTGCAGCCACGGAAATGGATTGTGGCTCGCACATCTCTCATTGTGTATGCAACTCAAATAGTAAAAATATGCCAACTCTCTTATGACAGAGAATTAGTACCAATATACCAATTTTCTGCAGTCCACACAAATTATCTTGCGGCCGCACATGAGAGTCACCAATTTAACAACTCTCTGATCACAGGAATAGGGTTTTCTGCGGCCGCAATGTGATTCTACGGTCCGCACATTTTTTATTTTGGCCACAGAACCATGCCTTTCTAAAGCACCCCAGACTAAGCTTCTGAGGACCGCGTAATTTCTTGTGCGGCTGCAGATTTGAACCAATTACGAACAGATCATCATTTTCCCCAAGGGCTTGAAATTTATTTCACAATTTTGACATGGAAATAACATCTACGCATGAAAATATATTTAAGGATTTCCCTTAGAGCATTTTCCAGTCTACCCAATACATATTTACCTTACTTGGTTGTTCAAATAGATTCAAAAGACAAATGGTCCAAATTTTTACTAAAATCTAAAAAGTTAAAAGAAATTAACAAGATTATGAAGCATACCAAATGTGAGTGAGTGCAAGAAGTTAGTGATCGCAGTTGCTAGGCGTGTGGACAGATGATTCAAGAAGAAATTTCAAATTTGTAAGCTCAGAGATGGAAAAGGGTAACAGTAGCCCTAACCCCTCTGTTTATACTCAACGGTTACTGCCAAGGGAAAGAGACGTGAGTGCGGCCGCAAAATTCCAATTGCTCCGCACTCTATTACTTGAGAGCCCAGTTGCCCTTGCGTTTTGCGGTCTGCAGAATTTGGTGTGTGGCCGCAGATTTTTATTTCGGATCCACAGAATTCGTCTTGCGGCTGTAGATTGGCCATTTTTCTGACAGATCAACTTCAAAGAGTTATCATTATCCACCTTCAATTTGTGCGGTCCGCAATGTAATTGTGCGGCCGCAGAGCACCTTTTGCTCTAGCAACCATAATTGTGCGATCCGCATAAAACAATTGCGGTCCGCAATTCTTTTCACACTTAACCAATTTTTCGGGCACAATTCTTGTAACATACACTCATCCCTGCAACACACTTCAAATCCAGTTAGCATGAAGAATAACACCTAACTACAAAAGAAGAAAAGAAAAGAAAAAGAAACATGGGTTGCCTCCTAAGAAGTGCCTGATTTAACGTTGCGGCACAATGCAAATTACCATCATTTGAAATTAAACACTACCACAATGTGGCCATCACCAACTCTTCCCAAATAGAATCTCACCCGATAACCGTTGACTCGGAATACCTCATTGTTTTTGTTCTTCAAGTCCAATGCACCAAAAGGCGTCACACCCACAATTTCAAAGGGACCACTCCATTTAGACTTTAGCTTTCTAGGAAACATCCTCAACCGAGAGTTAAACAACAGAACAAGCACACCCACTTTGAACTATTTATTCCAAATGTATTGTTCATGCAGATATTTCATCTTTTATTTGTACAAGGAAGAACCTGCATAAGTATGGTACCGAAACTCATCCAATTCATTCAAATGTGCAACCCTCGAATTAGCGGCTACATCCCAATCAAGATTAAACTTCTTTAGAGCCCGCATGGTTTTGTGCTCAAGTTCCACTGGAAGATGACAGGCTTTGACGAACACCAGCAAGTATGGAGACATTCTGGTAGGAGTTTTGAAAGCAGTCTGATAAGCCCATAATGCATCATCAAGCTTCTTTGACCAATCTGCATGGTTAGCATTTACTGTTTCGGACAAGATACTCTTTATCTCCCGGTTGGAACTTACAATTGACCGCTAGCTTGTGGATGATAGGGAGTCAAAAATTTATGAATAACACCACACTTGCTAAGTAAAGTGTTAAAAGCCTTGTTGCAAAAATGCGA